>PVKA01025431.1:0-32993 GCA_004027165.1 Ctenomys sociabilis | reverse complement strand
AGGAAAGGAGGGGGGAGGGAGGCCCTTCCAGGCCACACCTCAGGGATCCACCCACCTCCTCCAACCTGACTTCACCCCCCAGCATCACATCTAGCTATAAACTCATGGATAATCCATGGATAAACACCGCCCCTCCATGACCCAGTCACCACCCAAAGGCCCATCTATGGCCACAGGAGGCTTGTGGGGGGGGACATCTAAACAGAACCCTAACAGGCATCTAGGCTGGGCCCACTGAAGCAGCCTTTCACTGCGCAACCATAAGCTCGGTTGTGTAGGCCTCACTACGGCAGCTGACCTCGCCTCGGGTGCACATCAAGGAGCGGTTCGGCTCGGAGCAGCGGTAGTTCTGTTTTGGTTTCCTGAGGAAGGAAGCACCACATGTGTCACTGATGCCTGCGCTACTTTACATCCCCACCCGCAGTGCAGAATGATTGCTTCTCCATACGTCCTCGCCCGCAAGACACCACCCTATTGCTTGGGTCCCTCTTGGAGATCCGTAACTCACTCTGGGATACCACGGATTAGTCAGTAAGGAAAGCTGGCTAACCCAGGGTGCACAGAAGGCAGCGCGTATGGTCTTACTTCTTCTGCATGCCCCACGCTGCCGTCCTTTGTGTTCCACTCTGCCAGGTATAAATCTGAGTCTTGTGCCCCTTGGTGAAATAGTGAAAAAATAGAGCAGGGAACTGCCATTCAAACTTGCAGCCCAAGGGGGCAGTAGGTGCTCAAGGGGATGCCCAGTGACCCTTAGCTCCTAGCCACATCCACAGGCACGCAGGTCACATCTAAGTAGAGCCGGTCTATGTGGCCATCAGGACTTGAACGGGGGAGCGGGGCTTCCAAGGCTGGTTCCTGAAAGACATGTGGCTTGCACATTGCTCTCCCTTGACTCTCCACAGAGTCTGTTGCCATCGTGGGGCCAACAAAGCAGCCCTCCAGAGAGAACGCAGAGACGAGGAGCTGAGTCCTCCAGCCAACAGCAAGCCTGAACTGGCCAAGCGAACAAGCTGTCTTGGCTAGACTCCTCAGAGTGCCTGACTCCTAGGCGTTGTGAAAGCTAATAAATATTCTGAAGCTGCTAACTTTTCAGACAATTTGTTACACAGCAAGAGATGACTCGTACATCCAGGCTGAATTACCAAATAGCCTATGAATAAAACTATGGGGGACAGGTAGAGGTGAGCACAGCACATGCCCTGGCCCTACCCTCACCACCTGCCAACCTCCTCACCACAGGAAGTGACTGATATGATAGTAGAATGTAGCAACATTGGCTCTGAAGTCTGAGTACCGTACCGAACCTGGGGTGCCTGCTTTTTGTGCTTCCCTGTGGCCAGACCGGAAACTCATATTAAACCCCTAATATGAGTTTGTATCAGGCAAGGGAGACCCAGTGTAGGGACCCCTCAGAACATGAGGATAGAGGGAGATGCCAGGAGCACCCCTAGCACACTGGCACACTCCTCCCCAAGCAACTCAAAGGCCAGAAGTTGCCCTCCCTGTCTCTATCCAGAACACCTGGCCCTGAAGCCTCCTTCCCTCAGGAAAAGCCCAACCTCTTTTAAAAGCCACCATGAAACCAAATTCCCCTTGTCCAAACATCTCTGATGCTCTCTGTTCCAGCTTCTTGAAAAGGTGTTCTCTTTGGGGCCCCCAAAGAGACAAGCTTAAGCCCTCATGACACCCAGAAACCCTTGATCCTATAAAGGTGGGCTGCGTGTGTGGAGAGCACACCCACCAAGAAAACACGTTTGGCACAGGGAAATTAGAATGCTTGTGTCTGGCAAGGATTTCTCCCTATCAACGAAACCACTCAACATTTTGAGCAAGTGTCCTCTCAAATATTTGTTTGCAGTGTGTAGGTTTTTTGGGTGTGAACAGGAAGGGAAGGAACTGAAGAAAAAGCAGTCAAACTCGCTTCCAATCATCACATAAGGGATGGGACCTGGCCAAGCATGAGCTGGCGTCAGTCAGCTGGGTAGCAGGTGGGGAACGAGCTTCAGCCCTGGGCCAGGTGTGAGGAGACCGGCTCTGTGACACAGGACCTCGTGTGTCATCTTCTGGGGGGGCATGGAAAGAGAATTCCCCACTGTGCTGGCTGGTGCTGTCATTCGCTGTACGGACGTTAAGTAACTCACCCTGGATCTCACAGCTGCTCAGAGATCAGGCTGGATCTGCTCCTGGGCCGCTGACCCCAGACCGTTTACTCCTAAGCTCTGGTGCATGTGTGTCGTGGTGCCACAGTGGGCAGGCACAGCCCTCTCGGTCAGCACCCCAGCCGAGGCACCCCAGCAGCCAGGCGTCAGGTGACCGTTGGGTTTTTTGTTTGTTTGTTTTTTGAACTAAAACCTCAGGATTCGGGTCCAATGGCAGTGTTGGCAGTTTGGGATAAATACATGGTTCTTGGGTCACAGTTTGGAGACTCGGTCTCTAACAGATTTGCCATCGCTGGACTACACTACCTGCTACCTCAGAGCAATCAGATGCTTCATGCAAAAGAAGTCATTGGCTCCGCTAATGAGACTCTAAGGGCTGCCGTTATTCGTAGCATTGTTATTTAACTATAATAGTTAAGGGAATTGTCCCGAATAAGGTCATCGCTTCTAACAAATAATAACCCAAATAATACCAGTGTTAGATACACATGTTTTCATATATAGACAGAAGGAGGAAATACAAGCAAAATACTGACAGCTAAGTGCAAGCGAATGATAAATAAAAGGGGCTGATGTCAAGAAGAGGCCGCTGGCACATCTGTCCCCTTAGACCCTGTTAGATCTCTGCCACGTTTGCTGATTTCCCAGAGGCAAAGGCTCACAGGTGAGTGCGAGCGAACTGCATAGAGGAGCCTTCTGGTAAAGACTGCAGCTCAGTCAATACTTTCCCCGAATCACATTTCTCAGCAAAGTCTAAGGGCTTAGCTAAGCTAACAAGCCCTTATCCTGTAACAGAGATTCTAAACATTGACCTTTGCTAATGACCATACGCACGCTATCTTTATGGACTGAGGCCAAGCCAACTACAGTGGGCTTCAAATATTGTTCTAGGTACCAAGCGCATTTAGAGAAGGGATGTGAGCAAAGACTGGAACTGGGAGACTGGAAGGGCAGGTCCTCCACAAGTGAGGGTTTTCTTTCCTCCAGGAATGTGGATCCTCCAAGCTGGTGAGCCGGGACCCTCCTAAACTCATCCAAACTTTGGTCCTAGCGCTGAGCCAGAGCCCAGACTCTTCCAAAGAGTGAGAAGGAGACACAAACTGGCTTCTCCTCAGAATTCTGCCTTCTGACTTATGCACGTGAAATGCGTTTTTCCAGTGCATTTTGCAAAATGGGATTCTGAAACAGCAACCTGAGGATCGTAGCCTCACAGAGTCATGAACTCTGTGAGTTGCTCAGGGTCATGGGTTCCGTCTCGCTCTGTCTGCCCCATTAGTGCCCCACATAGACACAGCAAAGGTTGGAGAATTCTAGCACTTTCCAAGGCCTGCCTGGACCCTGTCTCCACAGGGCTATGTTCAAAGAAACATGATCCAACCTCCAAGAGAAATTTTGAGAAGCATTCTAAGGGGAGATGGTTGAAATCCTTCAACCATTTTTATTATTCTCCCCAGTCTTCTGCCCAGCAAAAGCCTCTCTGGACAACAACCACCACCCAGCCCACCCTTGTCCCTCTAAATCCTTCTTTTTCTTCTTCTCCTTCACCTTCTCCTCCTTTTCCTGTTCCTCCTCCTCCCCTTCCCCTCCCTCTCCCTGCCCCCCCCTCCTCCTCCTTCCTTGTGCTCTGGCTGCTGCTCTCTTTCAGGTTTCACATGACAAAAGCTCTGACAACCAGAATGGCAACCTCAGAGTCCATCTTGGAAGGAGCAGCAAAATGTGTCAAATACAAAGGACGCAAATCAGAGTAAAGACAAAAAGAGGTGAAAAAGGAAAAGGTAGGGCCAGGGATTTAGCTCAGGGGCACAACCCCTGCCTGCCCAGCATGAGGCCCTGATTTTGATTTCCTGCTACCTGCGCATGCGCGAGCACGCATGCACGCACGCACAGAAAGGCAAGAAACACTCATCTCCAATAGAGCTGATGAAAGATTGTTGTAGGCAGCGGAGTTAGATAAAAATATTTTTAGGCAGTCAGGCAGGGCCAGGCCCTCAAAAAATATAATACAAGAAACAAGATGTCTGCAACTCTGAGAGGGACAGAGGCTCCTGCTGTGAACCAGACCTAAAGGCCAAACAAATACTTAAAGAGTAACACCAGGGATTGATATTCTAAAAAGGTATTGATCTCCCCAAAACACCCAAGTGAGTCACTAGCCCAACCCCCAAGGGGAAGAGACCCTGTCCAGTATTCATGCCCGCTTACTGTGTGACTCGCTTCCCCATTTGGACCTGGGCCTAATCAACTTTACCTGAGCAATGGTGCTTGTAATTCCATTGGTTGACCATAGTTTTGTCCCACCCCACCTCCACGTAAGCGAGACCCCTTCTCTACCTTAGACTTGCATGGTTTTGCCCTATAAAAGTCGATAAAAGAGGCAGCTTCCTAGGCAATCCACTCAGGAGCCCCTCCTGTCCCTCTCCGACAGAAGCTTTTCTACCCAATAGTTTTTTCCTCACCCTCCATTTGTTCCTAAAATTCGTTCTTCGGTTTTAGAGAACACGAACTCATCAAGGTCAGGTTGGGAGTTTTACTTCCCTGTATCAAGATCATCTATGGGTAGGTTGAGGAACAAGAAGGGAAATTGAACAACAGCTTGCCAGGACCCAGAGCCTACCACGGACCCTCCCAGAGCCCCGGAAGCATAAGGAATTCTCTGCACCCTCTGAAGTGCACCCAACTTCCCCAGGAAGGTCTCAGAACACTCAGAAAGTAGGAGCCTTGTATCAAGGCACTATTCTCCCCACACTCCTGAGGCTGGGGCTGGAGTTAAGAGTCTTAAACAAACGCTAAACCCACTAAGCTCTCCAGGCACACAAGTCACCATACAGAGATTACAATATAAGGGAGGAAAGAAAGGAATAACAAGGAGATGGTGGGTGGCCTCTGCCTGAGTCAGAACCTGGGCTGCTACGGTTTGTGTCTAGGTGTCCTCCCAAAGCCTTCTGCAGCTATGAGGTGGACTTCTGGAGTTGTGATTAATTCATGATCCAGGGCTGGGATTATGGGTGTGGTGGCTGCTGAGATTATGGGTGTGAGTGCCACGCCCAGCCTAGAGCAGACAGCCTGAATGCAATGTAAGGGAATCTGACTGCTCTCTTTTGCCACCGCTGTCCCTGCTCCTCCCTTTTGCCTTTGCTCTTTGCTGTTTTTTCCACCACCACAAACTGCTGCCCTCTGCCGTGTGCCACTCTGCCGTGGAGACAGCCGAATATGGACCGAAACCTCCACAAACTGTGAGCTAAACAAACCTTTCCTTCCTTCATTTTGGGTGTCGGGTATTTTGTCCCAGCAACAAGAGAAAAGTAATCGAGACACGGCCACTAGCCGCACAAATTCCATGGCAGATCCGAGTACAGATCATCCGGGTCCCAGATCCAGTGTGACCTGCAGCCCTGAGGCTGTAGTGCTTGGTTCCTTTCCCACATAGTTCCTACCATTAAAGACATAGGCGCTTTAGGATGCCTGTCCTGTTTCCTTCAGCCCCAAGACCACATCTGTGCCTAGCCGAAGCGCTTTGCTACAAAAATGAGCTTTATTTGAAGTGTGCGGGGTTTGATCACCATTAGTTTGGTATTGGCGGCCATTTCTCCCTAAATTCACCAACACCATGACATTGTCCCCTTGCCACTCTGGGAAACACTCTGACACCACCTCCCCAGCTCTGCCACCCTCCTCCTGCTCACAACCAAGGGCTGATCTTCCATACTCATGTGTGCTCCACAAGAAGGCGCAGACCCCGGAAAGCAGTGGGAGCTTCTCTAAGCCAAGCCCCACCTCCCGCAGGCCAACTTGGGAGCCAGGCTGAGCCCCAGACAGCTTCACAAACCCCAGTGATGTGCATCCCATGGCCCCACCATCACGGGAACAGGGCTCAGCCCTAGTGAACTTCAGGAGCTTTGAAATTTTTAGAAGGAAGGAGCAAAAGGCAAAGTCAGGGCTCCAGCCCATGCAGAACAAGTCGAGGAGATGCAAGCATAGAAGAACCAGAAAGTTGCACACCTGAAACCTCTTAAATGACAGCAACTGAAGTAAAGAAGCAATTTCATTGGGCTGTAGAAGAAACCAGATCAGAAATAATCTCTCAGGTAAGAAAGCAAAGCAAAGAAAGAAGACACAGATGAGAAAGGCCACCTTCTCCATGCCCCTGGGACTGCATCAGTCTGGCTGTCAGAGGCAGCAAGTGGCATATTCTGGGCTGGGTGACCGGGGGATTTCAGAGCTCTCGGAAACCCTGAGTTGGCTGTGTCTCTATTGCACTATCGAGCAGCCATCCAGCACCTCCAGCTGCCACACAGAAATGTTTTTGAAAGAGCTCAATAGCTTCACGGAATGGCACCACAGAGATCTCCTGTAATAGAACAGGGCTGCAGGTGGGGTCTATTCAGACGTGAATACTGGGGGACTCAGAGCAGGAAGCTTTAGGAAAGGCATGCTGCGGGGAGGAGCCAGGGGAATTGAACGAGATATTGGGTAGGAGAATGAAAACCGAGGGTTTAGGCTGATAAGAGCAAAAAAGAAAAGCCTCTCTCAGGTGGCAAATACACCATCAACATCTGTTGTGTGCTGGGCCCGTGGCTAGAAATGACCCAAGATTGGATTAGTGAAACACGAAGCTGGCAAACGCAATCTCCCAGCACACAAGCTGAGTCCCATCCCCGCTCCTCCGTCGCCGGCTGTGCATCTTCCCTGTTTCCAGAGCTCTCTGGGTCTCCATTCCTCCACCTCCGAGATGCCGCCCTCCTCATCAGTGGGGTGCGACCACGGAATGGCTTAGCACGGTGCCTCATGAATTATCAGCACTCCCAAAAGAAATGCAATTAATTTTAGGAAAGTGACTTTTAATCATTTCTAGGGTGGGCTCCGGGAAGTGGTTAGGTGAGGAGAAATTCCGAGGACTGCAAGGCAGTGCTCATGAGGTGAGTGGTGAGGTCTCGGGGGAAGACACAGACAAAATTCACAACCCCTCTCCCGCCATAAGGTGCTGGGGAGAAAAGGCTGGTGTCACACACTATTTAATCAAAGGCCTTAAAAGAATAAGAAAAGTGTCATAGATGGACATTTATTAGAAGTAGAGGTGTCTTGGTTACTTTGCGCTCAATGCTGGGACAAAATACCCAATGCCCAGAATTAAGGAAGGAAAGGTATATTTAGCTCGCAGTTGTAGAGATCCAGTCTATACTCAGCTGGCTCCGAGGCAGGGTGCCAGGGTGAGGGGCAACAGTTCTGGGTGAGGGAAGACAGCGAAAGAAGCACGAGCCAACAGGGGAGGCGTGGGAGAGCAAGCCTCTCTCCCTCCCTTGTTTTGCATGCAGGCGACTCACCCATCCCATGTCGGGTGTAGCGCGCACACCCATCCTCTCAGCATTGGACCGTGAGTCAATCGCAAACTCTAGAAGCCAGCCCATGACTGCACGAGGCTCTGGGGAGACAGCTAGACATAAATTGTGACAGGAGATTATTTTAGGAGGAAGAAAACAGCAGTTCACTAACATCCACACGTCATGGAATCTAACACACACCATTAATTAATGGTACCACCCCAAAAAAGCCCTAATTAAACAATGACATTGTACTTTCTTAACAGAAGTGCATCCCATCTTCAGCTGTGTCAAGGGGTGAGAACAATGTGCATTTGAGAAGGAGTCGGGTATGGTATTTGCCATGTTCTACAATGATGCATGTTCAAAGCGGTTTCTTGGGTGAATCCCCACAATCAAAGAGGGGAAATGGAATTCACTCAATGATGGGGAAACTGAGGCACTGAGCAGCGAAATAATTTGCCCAAGGTCCTACAACAGGTACACAGCGCAGCTGGCAATGGAATTTGGCTGTCCTGACCAGTGTCCGGGGATGACCTGTCCTGTGAGGCACAAAACACCTCAGACCCAAAGCAGCTGTGGGGAGAGGGCTGAGGAGAAGAGCCCGAATGCCGCTCGAGGAGGCCTCCCAGGCCCTACACTGCAGCAGGCACTTACTACACGTACACAGAAGGAGGGGGCCCCGGGAAGAGACAGGAAGAACGGGCAGTAAAAGGAATGAAGCGGTGACCGACAGGGTGCACCGGCACTGCGTGTGCTCCCGTACATTACCCGGCCTCCTCTGCGGTTCACTTGGAACCTGTTGACCCATTCATGTGCCGCTGCTAGGTTGAGTCAGGTGAGGTTCAAGGGTCACCCGTTCCTCTCTTCCTTGGGAGCAGTGACGTCGGATGGAGAAGGCACCACACGGCGAGGGGCAGCCCAGTCCACACAGCGCCTCACAGGCGCAGGACATGAACCTGTACTGTGTTCAGGGACCACGTGTGGTTTATTGCCACCGCATAATCTTTCTGTCCTGCCTAATCAACAGAAAAGAGTGTCTCTTGCAGCAAGAAAAGTGCAAAAGGCAGGAGGGAATGTGGCACTGTGGGCGAACCTAGCACATTCCTCACTGGGAGTATGAGAGCCAGGGACAGGTGACACGGAAGGGAGCGGCAGGAGGGGCTTCGCAGTAGCCCATAGAGGGAGCATGCACCAATCTGTCTTAGAGAATGGGTTGGGAAGAGAGGTCTGGCAAGGGACAGAGGCCGGGACTCATAGCGGACAGTGAGCATGAATAGGAAGAAGCAAGAGCAAGAAATACCCCAGGGATCTGCTCCAATTTACTGATTAAAGCCGAAAACAAGAGAGTGCTCTGCGTCCGAGGTACCTTTGGGGTCTTGAGCTTGAAAGACCAGGATTACGGTGGCATCCCGACTGTGAACAGCAAAATCCAAAGAGACACTGTGGGGATCCCCGACAGCGCTGATTTGGAACACAAGACGCTGGGCTTCTACAGGTGTCTCAGCCAAGGGGAGACCAAGAGCAGGGTGGGGGGAGCAAGGTCACCAGATGCCCTCTGCCAGGTCCTGGACTGCAAACACCCACCCCCTGCCCCACCACCACCCTCTCTTCATTTGCAACAGGTTCTGTTAGACTTGCTCTCTTGATTAAGGCTTCTCGTGTCAGCTGGCTTCTCCTAAATGGTTTATAAAGACCAATTAATTGCACTAATTTTCCTTCCAGCTCTTTCTGGAATGAGCTCCTGAGATATAATTAGACAACTGTCATTAAGCCTGTGCTGTAACTCCCTGGCAGCAGCAGCCAGCATGGAGATGCTGTGTTTTCCTCGGTGACTGCCAGCTGAGGTTGCTGTGGGAAGATAAGAAAAAACAGAGGTAGAGAGGTGACAGCAAAGAAGAGGCTCCGTGAAACCTCGGTGCCAGTCTGGCCGTGTTCCAAAGAGGGGGACATGCTAAGACCTTGTAGTGGTGTAAGATACCAGGCCAGGCTCTCCTGGCCTGCGAGACAGAATGAACTGTTCAGGGTTCTGGAGAATCTTTTACTAGCTTGACCCTAGTCCCAGTGAGAATGTATCGCATGGAAATCAACAAATGCTACTTTCTTAGTTACCTTTCTCTCTCATTGCCAAGACAAAATACCCAATGCCCAAAGTTAAGGCAAGAAAGGGTTCCTTAGGTCCTCGTTTGCGGAGGTTTCAGTCCAACATTGGTGCACAGCAGAGGGGCAGAAGTTCACAGCAGCAGGAGACAGCAAAAGCAGTGAGAGACCTCAACAGCATCTTTCTGCACCTTTTTGTTTTATTTGGTACAGAGTCTACAGGGTCTCACTATGTAGATCGGACTCATAGTGATTCTCCTGTTTTCAGCCTCCCAAGTGCTGGGATTCCGGGCGTGCACCACCACGCCCAGACTCAATCTCCATCTCAGCGCACCCTGAGGTCAAGGCCATCACGGCAGATGGGGATTAACCAAGGGTCAGCCTGGAACACCAAGCGAAACTGAATCAAAGTGGTGCTGGGTGCATGCTTGCTGAGAGGGTGGGAGGACAGGAGGGGAAGATGGTGCACCGCTGAATCTCCTGGAGAAGCTTGTCATGCTGGTTTTCCTGATATGAGCTCAGCTGTTTCCTGTGTTGGAGGAGCCCGGGACCTCATCGTCGGTGAGGGTGCCTGGAGTTCTTTGCGGGGGACTCTGGTCTTTACCTGAGCGTCACTTCCTGGCTCAAGTGAAGATCCGTCATCCCGCAGGCACAGATCCTGCACCCGGCTGGTGCAGACTTCCTAGTAAGTGAGTAACAAAGAAAGTAGCGTTTGCTGATTTCCATACTATACATTCTCACATGACCAGAGTCAGGCCATCACTGGCCTTTGGGCTTTTCCAGTGCAGATCCCTGATACCGTCTCACATGAGCCATCGTTGTGAGCTCTGGGCCTCCAACTAGACTCTTACAGGACACTGCCTGGGGCTCTGGGTCTTCAGCTGGACTCGTGCAGGACACTGTCACGGGATCCAGGTCCTCAGCTAGATTCTTTGGGTCTCTAGTGCATGGAGAGATCTATTGCATTCTTCTGCATTTGACTTCTTGGGTGAATATTATAAAATAAGTATGTAAATTACGTGACCTATATTAAATCTGCTCCCTTGCAAACCTTGACTACAACAGATTGCATGAGGCTTTGGAGGAACATGGAGACCCAAACTGTAATAGCTACTAATCCAGGTTTCTTATGGGGGTAAGGTGATAAGCTTTCTCACTGTTGAGACTCAGCCCCTGATACAATTCAAAGAAGAGGTTTAATTAGGTTCACAGCTTCAGACCACGATCATCTCCATGGAAGGCAGAGATACCACGGTGCAAGGTGTAGTGGGGCAGAGCTTGGGTCACGATGGAGAGGGGTGCCAGAGAGGAGGCAGCAAGGGGCCAGATAGAGATGCCACGGCCGTGCCTGCGGGGTGCACTCCGCACACCTACAAGTGTGTTTCCCCCGTCACTGGGAAACACCCCAAGGCCACTCAAGTTAGTGCTGTACCTCACCTGCCATGGAAGAGGGGCCTATTTTCTTACACCTCACTGATTCCTACAAGGACTACAAGCCATGGGGCTGGAGAGACAGAATCTCAGGCAGCCTGGCTCCCTCCTGCTCCCAAGTGATAATCTGAGGGAGGTGGCCCAGTAGAGTAAGTGCTTACCTGGCAAGCATTACAGCCTGAGTTCAATCCCTGGTTCCGCAAAAAAAAAAAAAAAAAAAGGCTCTACTTACTTGTTTATTTAGCAGAACCAGAGCTGTTGCATCCAAATGATAATCTGAGCCCTCTAGGATACCTACCTTCCTTTATTTTCCAGGACCCTCCTATCAAACCCTCCCAATTCTGTTCTCATATATATCTGCAGGACATAGAGACCTCATGCCCCTGTTCCCCCCTTTCTTCCCCCTTGCTGTGTCCTAATCAGACCAAATGCTCTCACAGAGAGGATTTGTCCCATACTCTGCCTCTCCTAGAGCATTCTCCCCTCCTAATTAACAGTGGCTGGAGGAGACTTCTAGGGAGTGGTAGATCAGTAATCAGCAACAAATCAACTTCTCCAAGATGTGGAATCCAGACCCTGGAAAATAACAACTCAGGGAAGAAAAGATGGAAGGAGGGGTTTCCTCCTGAGACACAGGAAGGAAGGAAAATCCGAACCCAAAGAAAAAGTGAAGAGATAAAATGAAGGAGGCAGTCTGAACTTCTTCCAGCCAGGGAGATGGCTCAGTGGAATAAGTGCTTCCCTGAACTTTTTCCAGTGGCAGGAGAAGAGCATGAATCTCAAAGCTACCTTACCTTAGTTCATTGGCTTTTTTTTTTTTTTTTTGTCAGAACCAGGGATTGAACTCAGGCCCTTCATTGTATCTCAGTACCTAGATTGCTGGGTGTGGGGAATGTCATAAACAATACTATAATCCAGTAACAAAGAACCGGGTGCCCGGCCAAACAGGAAGCAATCATTCGTCCCCAATAAAATGAAGAGGCAGGATCTTGGGACTCAAAAGGCCAAGCCAGCTACACTTAATGACATCTCTAAAGTGTAGTCACTTTCTAAAGAGGTCTCCGTCCTACTAATACCACCGGATGCAGGGCAGAAGGCTTCAATTCAGGAAACAAATGAGAAAACCTGGAAGGAAGGCGCACTCAGTGGCCCCTAGTTAGCCCCCAGCAAATGAGGGGAGCGCTGAGGCGGAAGAGTGCCAAGCTCCCCAGTCAAATTTCATGAGATGATGGCAGCAACATCAGCAAAACAGATCAATAAGTCTCTTCGCAAAAACAGAACCAATAATTAAGGTGACGACAGTCGTAATGAAGGAATTGATCAGCAAATACGGAGTGCACACAGATTTTAAAAAGAGGACCTTAGGAGAGACATTTTAAAAACTGCACTCCGTAAAAGACTCAAATAAATAGAAACTCAGAAATTTTTAAAATTTTTTATTTGGGTAAAAATTCTACTCAAAGGGCCAGGGAGATGGCTTAGTGGAATAAGCGCTTCCTTGGCAGGTGCAAGGGCCTGAGTTCAATCCCTGGTTCCACCAAACCAAAAAAAAAAAAAATCTACTCAAAGCATACGCAGCAGGATCACCAATGTAAATGTAGAATATGGGTTCTAGAAGGCAGGGTTGTGGTGGTGATCATCTAATGAAGGCCTCTTCAAACTAGCAAGGGAGGGCCGACCAAATAGCTCAGCAGATTAAAGCGTCTGTGAGCAGGAGCAGGAGCAGGAGCAGGAGCCAGGAGACCGATCCCCAGGCCTGCCGTGCCGGCCCTACCCCTGGGGCACACAGAGGCAGCAACAGCCTGGGCGTGGTGGCGCGCACCTGCAATACCAGCTCTTGGGAGGCTGTACACAGGCGGATCACTGTGAGTCTGATCTAGTAGTGAGACCCTGAATACCCTGTAAACCCTTCCCTAAAATAAAAAAAGCAAGGGATTTCAAGCATGGTTTTAGTATTGCAAATTGTGGTTGTTTTTTTTTTTTTTTTTTTTTACACTGGATTAAGGACAATTTATTGTTTTTATGTACAGAAAACTCAAGAGTGCACTTAGCCCAGTGTAGTGGCAAGCTCTTTAGCCTTTGCTTTCTCTGGCTTGGCAATACAAGCCACAGATTTTGGACCCAGAGTGTTGCCTCCCCAGTGGTGGTGGAGGTCATCATATCTGTCATTGTGGTTGGTCCTATTGACCTCCGCCAGCTTAGCCAGGGCACCATTGTCTTCTGAGTTGATTTGCATGAAGGTGACCGTGGTACAGGTCTTCTTGTGGGCCAGATGCTCCAGCCTGGCCTTCCCCTTGATGATGCCGTAAGGGACCCCCATCCTGCAACACAGGGAGGCAGGAAAACAACCAGCTCAGTGGGGTCCACGTCATGCTCAGTCACCACAAGCTGAGCCTTCTTGTTCTCTACCAGAGTGGTGACAGTGGTGACACCTGCTATTGTTGTCCACATGTAGTTGCTTAGTTCACAGATATCAGCATAGAGAGTTAGGCAGGGTGAGAATTCTACCCATTAACTGCTATTTTCAAAAAACTGATGGAAATGCTTAGGACCATTGCCTTCAGCATCTTGTTTATATAAATGTATGGTTTGGCCCCTACCATATTTCCTAACTCTTTTCCTTTCTCTTCATTGTTTAATCCTTAATTTCTCTCTTTCCATTTAACTGTATTATACCTTTCAATTTTTATTGCTTTTCTTGAGGAGAAAATACAATAGGGAGACAATACAATATTTATACATGTGTGCCTGGTTTATTTCACTTATGAGTATAGTGAAATACAATAGGGAGACAATACAATATTTATACATGTGTGTCTGGCTTATTTCACTTATGAGTATAGTTTCAAGTTGCATCCACTTGCCTATGAAGGCTTTGAGTTTATTTTTCTTTACAGCTGAGTAATACTCTATTTCATTTTGCTGAATTCAAGTACCTACAGTCTTTGGACTGGCATCAAGTACAAAAAGGTCCTTTAAAGTCTTCACCGAATATAGCTTCTTTAACTTTAATGGAGCACCCATCTCTGACAAAACAAAACAAAAAAAGGGGGATATAAATAAAGGACTATTTTATTGTTTTATATATATATATACACATACATACAATAGCTAGAATAGTTATACAGCTACCTTATCTTAGTTCACTGGCTTTTTTTTGTCAGAACCAGGGATTGAACTCAGGCCCTTGCACTTGCCAAGGAAGCACTTATTCCACTGAGCCATCTCCCCGGCCCTATCTTAGTTCATTGAGAGGAAAGGTCTGTACTAATATTGTTCAGACAAGATATCATGTCTGCATCTTGTCCTCTGAATAATTACTACAAAGACAACAATATACAATGTATTAATTATTGTAACTGTCCTACTAACCTGTTTTGAAACTGTTTCATTGCTGTTTTACCTTTTATTCTCATTAAAATGAACTTTAAAAATCAAAAAGGCAAAGGACCATAGAAAATAAATCCAATAGCTTCTAGACAATGCAAAGAAGATGGATACAATATTAACTGGAATCAATAATCAGAAAATAGTACAAAGAATATTTTAAAAAACCTTTTCATAGAATAGGAGAAAACTTCCCAAGCATGGAAGAACCTTAGATATAGACAAGTGAGGCATATAGCTATAGTTTTATAGTCATATAGTTATGATTTAAAAAATACTAAGGCACATAATAGTCAAGATGCCAGGAATTTAACACAAGAACAGAATATCAAAAGCTATTAGGGAAAAGAAACAACCAACCTACAGGAAACCCAGCAGAATCACACCGGACTTCTCAACACAAACACTAAAGTCAAGAAGATCTTGAAGTACTTTAACTCTAGCCAGAGAAGAAAACAACCTCCAATCCAGATTGCTGTACCTTGTACAATTATATTTCAAGATTGGAACAGTAAGGTGGTTACATGATCAAGAACAGCTGAAGAAATTCATGACCGCCAAATGACCACTCCAAAAAGTTCCAACAGATATTCTAGAAAGCCGCAATAAAGACAACGATTCCAAGAATCCCAGTAAAATAAATCCACCAGCAAGGCAAGCACCTAAACAAAAGGAATGGAAGGGATTCAACAACAGGAAAATAATATGTCAAGGGTAAGTCAATACATACCAGTTACAACCATCAATGTGAAAGGTCTCAATTTGCAAGCAAAAGAAACAGATTGGAAGAATGGAGCAAGAAACAAGACCCAACAATATGCTCCACACAACAAACATACTCACACCAGGCATGGTGGCATGTATAATCCCAGCGCTCGGGAGGCTGAGGCAGAAGGATCACCAACAGTTCCAGCCAGCCTGGGCTACATGATAACTTCAAGGCCATCCTGAACTATGTAGTGAGACTTTGTCTCCAAAAAAGAAAGAAAAATGGGAAGAAAGAATAAAGGAAAAGAAAGACCTTTAATTCAAAAAAAAAATTCATAAACTGAAGGTCAAAGGTTAGAAAATAACAGTCCATGCAACAGGAACTGAGCAAAATGCAGAGCTGGTCTGACAGTTGTGGATTATTGTTAAAGTGAGCAAAACGCTACTCAAATAAATGAGTAGATGTCTACAGTATTCCACCCAACAACAACAACAGAGTACACATTTTTAGCCACACATGAGACTTTTTCCAAATAGACCACATGCTGGCTCATAGAACATACTTAGGCAAATGCAGAGAAACTGAAATTATCCCATGCTTATTAGCAGGCCACGGTACAGTGATATTGGAAATCAGTGGCAAAAGAACCCACATAAATACATGGAAATTAATTAACACCATCCTGAACGACTAATGGGTCACAAGTGATATTAAAGAAGAGATTAGATAGTTTCTACAATTAAACAGTAGTGTCAATAACCCATACTGGAACTGAGGAGATACAGTGAAAGTAGCTCTGCAGGAAATTCATGTGGGGATTCCCACATCAGAAAAACAGAGTGAACTCAAATAACCTAATGTTGAATCTCAAGCTTCCAGAAAAAGAAGAGCAAGTTGAACTTCAAAAACACTATAAGGGGGCTGGCAAGATAGCTCAGCGGTCTAGAGCGCCTCCCAGGGACCGCGGTTCGAGCCCCAGCACCACATGCCATGCCAGCCCCTCCCCGCAGGGCCGGCTGAGCTCACACCCCACCCCCGCGAAAAAAGAATCCGTGATGTGTAGCGAGACACTGTAATAAATAAAGGAATTAAAAAAAAAAAAAAAAAAAAAAAAAACACTATAAGGGAGAAAACTATGAAAATCAAAGCAGAAATTAATGCAACCTAAGGAAACAATATAAAGAATCAATGAATCAGAGTTTATTCTTTGAAAAAATAAATAAAATAGATACACCCTAAGTCAAAACTTCATCAAAAAGATGAAAGGAATGAAATTAGGAATGAAAAAGGCAAAATCATAGAAATTCTTTCAGAAATCCAGATCATCAATACCTATTTTGAGAACCTATGCTCTAATAAGATGGAGAAACTCAAATGAAATGCACAGATTTCAAGATATATATATATATATATATATATATATATATATATATATATATATGAATTATCAAAGCTGAATCAAGAAGATATAAAAATACTAAATAACACAATATTGACCAGCGAAACTGAAGAAGTCATTTTTTGAAGTACAAACAAAGAAAAACCAGGGACCTGATAGATTCACTCCTGAATTCTATAAGAACTTTAGAAAAGATCTAATGCCACTAATCCTCAAACTCTTCAGTGAAAGTGAAAGAGAAAAAATACTCCTGAATTCATTCCTGGAAGCAAGTATTATTAGCCTGATACCAGAACGACCAAAGGATCCAACCAAAACAGAGAACTACAGGCCAATTTCTTTCATGAACACAAATACAAAGATCGCTCAGTAAGATATTGGCAAACAGAATGGAGAAAACTATTAAGAAAATTACACACCATGACCAAGTAGGATTCATCCCAGAGATGCAGGGACGATTCAATACAGGCAAATCAATAAATATAATGCACCATATTGCTAAATCCAAGGACAAAAAACACATGATCATGTCGGAAGATGCAAAAGCATTTGGCAAAGTCCAACATGTATTCATGATAAAATCCCTACAGAACATGGGAACAGAGGTCTTTATCTCAATCTGACAAAAGCCATATATGACAAACACACTGCCAACATCAGAGTAAATGGTTTAAAACTGAAAGCTTTCACTCTAAAATCTGGAAGGCAAGGCTGCCAATTACCACTGCTCCTGTCCCATATAGTCCTGGAAATATCAGCCAGAACAGCTGGACAAGAGAAACAAATGAAGCAAATGTAGACAGGAAAGGAAGACGTTAAATTGTCATTATTTGCTGATGACATGATATTCTGCATAGAAGACCCCAAAAACTTCACCAAATGACTTCTATATTTAATAACCAAATTCAGTAATATAGATGGATATAAAGTCAACAGTCAATAATCTCAATAGTCTTCGTTCACATGAATAAGAAACTCACTGAGAGAGAAATTAAAGAAACACCTTTCACAATAGAATCCAAACAATGAAATATTAAGACTCAATCTAAAGAAGGGTTTCTCCATAGGAAATTACTGTACTCTGAAAAAGGAGTTTGAAAAGGATATCAGAAAATGAAATGATATCCCTTGCTCTTGGGTAGGAAAAATCAATATACTGAAAATGGCTATACTTCCAAAATATTTATACAGATTTAATGCAATGCTCAAAATCCCAATAGCATATCTTGCAGAATTCAAGAAAACAACCTGAAAGTTTATATGCAACCTGAGCAACAAAGGCACAGCGGGGCGTCATAATCCCAAATTTAAAGTTATGACAAAAACAGCATGGTACTAGCAAAAGAAACCCAAGGATCAGTGCAATCAAATAAAAGATAGAGAAACAACTCCAGACACACTCAGCTACCTGATCTTCGGCAAAGGGGCGAAACACTTTCATTGTAAGAAACAGTCTCTTTAGTAAAGAGAGTAAATCTAGACTCTTATCTCTCGTCATACACTAAACTAACATTAAGATGGATCAAAGATATAAAAACAGAAACAGTTTATCTACTGGAAGATAAAATAGGTAAAATCCTAGATAATTTACATATAGACAAGGACATTATGAACAAAACTACAGTCCCACAGGAAATACTACAACAACTGAGATCATACCAAATTAAACAGCTTTTGTAGTGAGAAAAAAAATCAACAGAGTAAAAGATAACTCACAGAATAGAAAAAAAGTTTTCACCACCTACTCCTCAGACAAATGACTAACGTCTAGAATATATAAAGAATTAAAAAAAAAAGAGCCTCCAAAATTTAAAGTCAGTTCAAAAATGAGCACCTGAAATGAATAGATACTTCTCAGATTCAGAACTGTAAGTAACAAATAAATATATAAAAAATATTCAACATGTAGACAGGAAAGGAAGAAGTTAAACTGTCATTATTTGCTGATGACATGATACTCTTCATAGAAGACCCCCAAAACTTCACCAAACGACTTCTATATTTAATAATCAAATTCACGGGTCACGTAAGAAATACAACTTACAACAATGCTGAGATCCCATCCCACTGTGGAAAGGAGGTTATCATCAAGAAATCAACCAATAACAAATTCTGGAGAGGCTATGGGGGAAAAGGAACCCCGCTCTATTGCTGATGGAGGTGTAGACTCATACAACCACTATGGAAATGGATATGGAGAATCCTCAAAAAACCTAAAACTAGAGGTTCCATTTGACTCAGATATTCCCCTTCGTGGTATCCTCCCAAAAGAATTTTTAAGAAATCATCATACCACAGTGATATATGTACATGCATGTTTATATCAAGTTATAAGCACATGACGCAACCCATGTTATAAGCACAATTTATAATAGCTAAATCTTGGAAACAGTCACTTGCCTATTGAAAGATGCCTGGGTAAAGAAACTATGGGACTGATACACAATAGAGTAGTACTATGTCATAAAGAAGGATAAACTTGAATCCTTTGTAGGAATGATCCTTGAGACCATAATCTCGAGTGAAGCAGAATGGGCACAGAACTGTAGATGTTGTGTTGTTTCTCTTGTGTGAGAAACCCCAAGTGTAAATGAGGAACATCACTGAGGACAGATACTGGGAAGTAGGAAGAATGCCTCTAAGGGGGAGAGGAACAAAGCAGTGGAGAGGCCGGAAGGAAGAGAAAGGGAAGACGATGGAAGAAAAGAATGAAAACAACGCTTTTGTAAATGGAGAAGGGAAGAATGGCTGAAGGGAGGGGGAGAATGGGAAGAGGAGAGTTAAGGTATTTGTGCACACAAACAGACTCCCTAAGATGGGTGCGATCGATATGTACATCGAATACCATTTATCACCAAGGAAACCACTTGGCTCCTCCTCCATGTCCAAGGTCCGCGTTAGGCAAACGTGAAAACCCTACCAGCCAGCCACCTCAAATGGGGTAACAAAAGTCCTAAGGTGAGAAAGGCAGGGCCCTCTGGCTACCTTTGCTCAAGAGCTAGAGCTCTAGACAGCGCACGGGAGGGCTAGGGCCAGGTGTGAAAGAGCGGCGGAGACCCCAAGATGGTCGTCAGTGGGCTCCACCTGGTGAGACCACCGCACCCCAGGGGCCCAGAAACCGACTTGCTGCTAGGATATAGCAATCGTGATTGAGGGATTTTTTCTGATTTAGCATCCCATCATACTTTACTTAAGATTTCATCGAAAGACTTTCAGTGATCTCAACTGCACTGGTAAATCACCTTAAAAAAGGACCTGCCCCCTCCTGGGAGTGAGGGAGATCCTCCTTGCTGGCTTGGCTCTCAGAGAGCCTCTAGGACCTGAGGGCAGCTGCAGCCAGGAGCCACCGGACAGCTGGGGACAGGGTCTCACACTGCAAGGAAATGAGCGACAGCTCCAATCACACACGAGTGACCTGGAGGTGGACCGTCCTTGCCGGGCCTTCAGGCACTGCCGCCTGACTAATGCACTGACCGCAGGCTTGGGGATCCCTGAGCAGAAGTCCCAAGGGCGACGTACTCGGACACTTGGGCCCCTGAGGCCGGGGGCATTGTTTTAAACAGTAAAGAACGTGATTTTTTAATGCAGCAACAGATACCTAATACAGAGAGACAGGAGCTGCTCTGTAGGAAGAGGGGGAAAGAAATAGAAATCAGACACCCCAACAGCCACCCAGTACTGCTTGTGGCATTGCGGGTCGTCTCTGCCACCTGATGCGACACTTCACATAGTCCAGGAGTGAACTCGATCAGCCATGGACTCGCTGTTTGCTTGCCATGTGCCAGGCCCTACGTTGAGCTGAGGATCCAGACGATGGTGACTCGGTTCTTCTTTTAAGGAGCGTACAGGCCAGGGGGCCAGAAGGCACAGAGACAGTACAAGTCCCTCCTGCACTAGCACACATTTATACAAGGCTGTCAGTGCAGCACACGCCGGGCTGAGCACCGTGACCAAGGATCAAGACCTGCTCAGTCTGAGATGCCATCATATCGAGGGATCTCAAGGGCATGCCAAAGCTAGCTCGCGCCACCTCACAAGAACCAGCTGGTGAAGTCTTCCGAGCCCTCTGAGACATCGTGATGTTTTGGTATTAAACACAGATATAATTGAAAGTTAAATTATTTAGGCTTACAAGTAAACAAATTTTATCTGTAAAAAAAAAAAAAATGTAAATACACAAACCCTTAGTTCTTAATTATCTGTCCACATCTGCCGTTCTCCCAGCTCTGGAGGTTACTTGCACGTATCACACATCCATGGTAGAACCATCCTCCTGGACAATCCTACAGATGGGCCAGAGCTGTCCCACAGGAGGGTGCTACACACGCATCTCCCCAGCTGCGCCTTCAGTGATTTCCATAGTGGAGCTTGAAGTCAGCCGCGGCACGTGCATCTGCACCCAGGGATGGGCCGGCGTTCCAGCCCAGACTCTGATGTTTTGCTTCACTGATGGTCTAAACCTTCCTTCAGCTTGAGAAAGTGAGGGCGAAAAATGTTAACAAAGCAGACTGAACCCTAACATGAGTCCTATCGTGAACCATTATGTTACGAATAAACAAAACACAGCTGAGGGAGACTTTTCCGTTATCCACAAACGGTGGCTGACGTGGCAGGGTGGCCACTCCACCACTGTGCCGAGGTTGGGACGTGTGTCTTGTCCGCTTCACTTCCAATCGACTCATTAATGTAAATGAAAATAGCAACCCGCCAATGTAGGTTAGGTGAAACACCCCACCTGGCCGGGATGAGTTCGTGTTCTCTAAAACCGAAGAATGAATTTTAGGAACAAATGGAGGTTGAGAGTAAAACTTTATTGGACAGGGAAGCTTCTGTCAGAGAGGGACAGAAGGGGGGTCCAAGCAGGTTGCCCAGGAAGCTGTCTTTTCCAAGAACTTTTATAGTGTAAAACCATGCGGGGCTGAGAGGGGTCTTGCTTAGGCAGATGCAGGGTGGGGACAAAACTAGGGTCAACAAATGCGATTACGAGCACCATTTGCTCAAGCAAAATTGATTAGGCCCAGGACCAAATGGGGTAACGAGTCACGCAGCAAGTGGGCATGAATGCAAAACAGGGCCTTATCTGGTGGCCTTCAGACAACAATTTTTCCTGAGTAATGATCAATCCTGGACGCCAGGCTTCAGGTTTGATCTGCAGCAGGGGCCTCCATCCATCCCACAGTCATAAGGCGCCTGGTTGCTGCTATTTCCTTTCAGGGCCATTGTTATTCCTTCGAGGGCCTGACCCTGTCTGACTGCTGCAATATTTCTGTCTAACTCACTGCCTACAGCACCACTGTCACGGAAGCCCTGCCCTCATTCAACCCAAGGCCTAGGGGACCCCGCTGCTGAGTGAAAAACTAATTAAGTATATTTTCACTGTCTGGCTTTGTCAAATCCTTTTCCATTTGCAGTCATAAGTCAACTTAGGCAGGAAGTTGGCACAAGGCAGCAGAGGTGCACCCCCGTAATCCCAGCACTCTGCAAGGGTGGGTAGTTCTAGCCCAGCCCGAGCAATTTAATAATTCAGTGTCAAGAAATGAAAAGGGTTAGGGATGTAGCTCAGTGAGTTCAGTTCCCAGTACCACAGAAAGTTGGTAAACAAGCAATAATAGGCTGTAAGAGTCCATTGGCTACTTCGAATTTACAGTATAGAGAGAGCCGGCAGACAGCTCAGTGTACTAAGTGCCTGCTTAGGCAACTGTAGGGATTAGGTTCAATCCCCAACACCACATGCTGCTCAGGCCTACCCTTGAGTGTGCTGAGCAGGCCACCAAGGCTGGCCTGGCAGTGCACGCCAATAATCCCAGCCCTGGGGAGGCTGAAAACAGGAGGATCACTATGAGTCCGAGCTGCATAGTGAGACCCTGTACCAAATACATTAAAAATAAATAAATAAGGGGACGGGGAGATGGCTCAGTAGAATAAGCGCTTCCCTGGCAAGCGCAAGGGCCTGAGTTCAATCCCAGGCTCCACCAAAAAAATATATATATATACATAGTACAGAGAAGTGTATGTTCTATTAGTATTTAAATTATGCTTGTACCCTTTCTCCAGCTCAGTGAGCACACACGGGTGTGCACACTGTTTCTTTGTGCAGAACTTACCTGTAGACACTCAGGTCTGCACGAGGGGAGGGACCCTGGAACCCAGCTGGGACATTACCGGCAACTCTTGGGTAGGTACAAAGTGCCGGGAGCAGGGCTCTCTGTCTCACTGTCTCAGGGCCTGAGGGGTAACTTGGGACCCAGTTTGACAAAGAAGTGGAAAGTGTTGGGATGCTGCTTTGAACTCCATTGAGAGGAGGTGCTAGGGTGCCCCTTTCTACACATCCTCCTCTCTAGCAGCCCCACAGCGGGCCTCCTTCAGCTGGGTCAGGAAAAAGTGCCTGAAGAGCCACGCCCTCTGCTGCGCCTTGCCTGGGTCCTGCTCTCTGCACCTCTCAGTCCTGGAGAAGGAAGGGAGCCACGCTCCTGAGGCAGCAAGCCCTTCTGCAAAGAGGAGGGCAGGGGACTCCAGGACCTACCGTGTGGGCTACCCGCGGGCAGGGAGGAAGCAGCCCGCTCCAGGGCAGGCTCCAGATTCCACTTTTCAGCTGATATGATGGCTGGGATCAAAGGACTCTCCCACAAGGCCTGCAGGATCCAAGGTGAGTGCCTTGGGAACAGGTTGGTCCTCAGGTGAGGTTATAGCTGAGTGGGTGAGTTGGGGGCAGGGTTGGGCTGGAGGAAGCATGTCACTGGGGGCATGGCCTGAAAGGGAGGTCGCGTCCCTGGTCCTTCCTCTCCCTTCTCTATGTGTCTATGTGTCTCTGTCTCTCTCTCTCTGCCTCTCTCTTCATCTCTCTCTCTCTGTCTCTCTCTGTCTCTGTCTCTGTCTCTCTGTCTCTCTCTCTCTCTGCCCCCTCCACCCCCTTCCTTCCTGGCTGCCATGAGGTGCACATCTTTTCATCTTTTCTCTCTGCCCTTCCCTTCCACTATGGTGCTCTGCTTTCCTCAGGCCTAAAGCACTTGAGGAGCTGACCGCAGATGGAAACTCTCAAACTATGAGCCACAATTGATCTTTCTACCTTCATTATCTTCAGATATTTCACTGCTGTGACAGAAGCTAACGTTGAGGGCCAGCAAGATAGCTCAGTGGACTAAAGCTCCTTCTTAGGGTTAGGCAAACACAGGCACCGCGCTTCCATCCCCAGCGGCACATGCCACGCCAGCCCCACGCCCTGAGTGCGCTGAGCTGGCCAGAGTCTGAACATGAATGCTGCACACTTGCAATCCGAGTGCTGGAGAGGCTGAAGCAGGAGGATCCTCACAAGTCCAAGCTGTGCGGTGAGACCCTTCAACAACCAAATATATTTTTTAAAAAAGGAAGAAGAAAGCTAACTTTGACGGAAATTAAGCATCAGGATAATGCGATGGGGCATCTTTCAGATTTCATTGGGACTGCATTATTTCCTCCTATTTGAAGGAAACCAACTTTTCACTTTTTTCATAGGTTTTTATTGAGGTTCTATGGTAGCAGGTGACATTAATTCACAGAAAATACCTTCCAAGACCCTTCCTGGGCACTGAAATCATGGATCATACCAATTCATCCATGTACTGTTCTCTTCCTACAAATTAATACATGCAATAAAGAAAACACGGGTTGGGGCAACAGCTCAGTGGTCTCAGCACCTACCTGGCAAGTTCAAGACCTGAGTTCAATCCCTAGTACTCCATGTTGTACAGGCTCCACCCTGGGTTCACCGTGCTGGCCCTAAACTGGACATGGTGGTACACATCTGTAATCCTAGTGCTGGGGAGGCTGAGACAAGAGGACACTATGAGTCTGAGCTATGTAGTGAGAGCCTGTGCCAAATAAAAAAATAAGGGGCTGGGGAGATGGCTTAGTGGAATAAGCGCTTTCTTGGCAAGCACAAAGGCCTGAGTTCAATCCCTGGTTCCACCAAAAAAAAAAAAAAAAAAAAAAAAAAAAAAAAAAAAAAAAAAAAAAAAAAAAAAAAAAAAAAAAAAAAAAAAAAAAAAAAAAAAAAAAAAAAATAGAAGAAGCAGCAAATAAAAAAAAAAAAAATGATTAAAAAATTTTAAAAAGAAGACACAATAAGGGATGGACAATAATTAATAAGAACTAGACCAAGCACTATCAGAAGTCATCAAAACACTAAAAATGAAAAATCTGTTTAACCCGGCTTTTCCTCAAGTATTTCCCTGAATGAGTCAGTGCCATCCCGTGGCAACTAGCCCTGCACTCGTATTCATAGCAGCATAGTTCACGGCAGCTGCATCTCGGCAGCAGCTTACACAGACATCGACAGAGCAGTGGATAAGAAGATGGAACTTATACACAGCGGATTACTACTCTGGTGTGAAAGAGGATAGATTTGAATCCTTTGTAGGAACATAGGTGTACCTTGAATCTATAGTGTTAATGAAATAAATTAGACCAGCTTAAACATCATATAGTTTCTCGTATATTAAAAAAAAAAACACCAAAGTATAAATAAATTAAAGAATAGAACAAAAGGGGTCGGGGAGATGGCTCAGTGGGAAAAAAGCAGTTCAATCTCCAGTTCCACCAAAAAAAAAAAAAAAAAAGAATAAAACAACAGATAGGATCAGGGATATAGCTCAATGGCACAATTGCCGACCTGAGAAGTACAAGGTCCTGAGTTCAATTTATTATCTTTATTCTTTAAAAAAAGAAAAAGAAAAAGAAAGCTCCCAAAGGGGCTCCCAAGTGCCTTTTCTGGGGCACCCTCACTGCCCTCAGCCTGCCCCTCCAAGACCAGGCAACCACCCACCACCTACTCCTAGCCCAGAAGCTGGGAGGAAAATTCCAGCCACCCTCGGGCACCTCTGCCCACCCTAACCCAGACCCCATTGTAGAAGGGCAGACTTGAGCCAGTCCAACCCTAGAGGCCCCAGAGTTGATTATGCACCATTGGAATGAAAAGATAAAATAGTCACAAATACCAATCAAAAACTGATGAGGTCCACAAGGGAGAACTATTTTTCTCTCCCCAGAGCCTAAAAGGCCGCAGAGATGTGGGAGGAAGAGCCGCCTGTAGTTCACATTCTGAGAGGTTTTTTTGCACTGTTAAACCTAGCGGGGCCAAAAACACAGGGCTTTGGGGAAAGGCGGTGGAGAAGCAGTGCAGAGCATTATAACTTTATTTTAATGATTATGAAGTAGTATCTGTCAGCTGGAGTAAAAGCAAGTGTCATGAAGGAAACTGAAATACCATGGTCCCCTCTCCAAGAGTCAGCGATTGCTGGTCCTTGCTGCATTTCCAGCAGGTTTTCACCTCCATGTTTATTGGTTTTCTCATCATTAGCAGATGCTATTTTAAAATCTGTGACTATGTGGAGAGAGATGGAGAGGCCAGGTCCTATTTCTGAAACATCATTAAGCCTCTCCAGCCCCATCATTAACAGCCCCAGGAAAGATGAGGGAGGGGAGCTCTGAAATTACGGCTGGAGCTGAAGTAACCTTGTGGATAATGACGTTACCCAGACACTGGGAGGCTGAGAGAGAAAATTAACTGGACTTAGAAAAAGTTTAAGATAGTACATTGTTTTATATCATGATATGGAAGAAAATTCACATCATTGAATGGATGGGTAGATGGGTGGGTGGGTGGAGGGATGGATGGATGGATGGATGGATGGATGGATGGATGGATGGATGATGGATGGATGGATGGATGGATGGATGGATGATGGATAGATGGATGGATGGATGGATGGATGATGGGTGGGTGGATGGATGGATGGATGGATGGATGGATGGATGGATAGATACTTGACAGGAAGGCAAGACAGAGAAGAGAAAGGCAGAAGAGAGACACATGTATGCTTCAGTGTGCATAGAAAATTCTAGAAGTATGCAAAGAATTAGTCAACAGTAACTCCATTTCAAAGAATACATAAAAATGGGCAAGCATTTTTTAATAAGTCTTAAGATATCTAAAGTGATTTCCTTCTTCCAATATTACTTTATATATGTCATGTTTCAGGGCAAAGGTAGAACTAGCACACAGGTGAGCTGGGTATAGTGGCACATACCTGTAATCCCAGCACTCGGGAGGCTGAGGCAGGAGAATTATTGTGAGTTTGAAGCCAGCCTAGGCTACAGAGTAAACTCAAGGCCAGCTTGAATTATGTAACAAGACCCTGTCTTAAACAGACAAAAAAAAAAAAAAAAAAAAAAGAATTTGCTCACAGGTAGAATTAGGCTGTTCAGGAAACAAGGACAACCTTATTGTGCCTGGCCTGGGTGATCCAGGTGGGCCGGGGCAATTGCAGGGTCTTTAGGAGTAGAAGAAGGAGCATTCCAGGGAGATACAAGGAAGGTTGGCCAGAGGAGACTGTGTGGCTTGAGAACAGAGAGGCCATAAGCCTGTGAAGCCTCCAGAGTCTGGAAAAGGCAAAGAAATGCTTTTCTCAGGGGCCTCCAGAAAGACCCGCAGCCTTGGGCTCATCAAGACCCAGGGAGACAGCTCAGTGACCCAAGTGCCCACCTGGCAAGTGCAAGGCCCTGAGTTCAACCCCAGGTAACACATACACACACACACACACACAGGACCCATGTGAGACTCTGGGTGTGACTCGGCTCCCATCCTGACTGTGCTGAGCAAACTCTCACACTTAGCTCTGACCAGGCCCCTTGATGAGGCGTCTGAGCCCCAAGCATCCGTCCCAAGCCCTGGTCCCCATGGAAACATTCCCTTCCCCACTCTTCCCTGCCGCTGTCAGGAAAGGACCCACACAGTGGCACTGCAGGAAGCGAAAGGAGGAATGAATTTTTCATGCTTGCAAGAGAAATCTCTAGGCCAGTTGGTATTCTCTCCTTAGCTGATTTTATTACAGAGCAGATCTGGACACCAGGCACCTGTGGCCACGCTGGGCTTGGTCAGAGAGGAAGGAGACCCTGAACTGTACCTGGCTTAGGGACAGCACCACTTGGTGATACGCTGCTCTGTGCCTGTCTCCCTTGATTCGCAACTGCACCCCGCTTCTTTTGTTTCTAGGCCCATGGGTGTGGGGAAGCAAGTTGCAGATGCGATGTGGAAGAGAACACAGAGAAATCCCTGCCTGGGTCCTGCTCCAGCTCCTGCTCGAAAATCAGGACTAGAAAAGTCAGGCTCCTGGACATTCATTGGTGAACCACCTGTCTTGCCGAGGGCCACCCAGAAGGTCAAATCAGCTCTACAGGACTCTGGGTGCCCCCAGTGCCCATGCACATGCGTGCCGTGGGTGCTCACACTTAAACGCACCCATGTACACACATGTGCTGTGGAGACCCGGGCTCAGATGCGCACAGGAGGTCCTGGTGGCCACTCGGTCCCCCTGTGCCAGGGAGGCTGCCTTCTGTGCTTTCTCCTTGGAAGGAAGCGTGCTGACTCAGCAACTGCCTCAGCTCTGGAGAGAGTCTCCGCCCACCTGCCTGCCTGCCAGGACCCAGACTGGGCTCAGCAAATGAAAAAGGAACCGTCCTATAGGAAATGCCAGGACTTTGGGCACTGCTGCAGCTCCCTAGAGCCCTGGTAGCTGACGCCAGGGGCTCTGAGAGAGAAGGGTGTGTGTGCATGCGTGCGTGTGTGTGTGTGTGTGTGTGTATGTGTGTGTGTGTGTGTGCTTTCTACTTACTAGCTATGTGACCATGGGGCAATTACTGAACCTCCCTGTGCCTCAGTTTCCCCACTTAGTTATGCATAATAGTTCTCCTTAGGGCTTGCTCTTAGGATGAATTAAGGATTGTCCATGTCTCTTGTTTAATAAAGCACTCTATCAACACTGAATGCTATTATCCCTAGTTCCACATGCATCTATCTTCCTGCTGTTAAACACACACACGCACGCACACACACACACACACACACACACACACACACCTGGAAGAGGGAATGCTTACAGTCTGGGCTTTCATTTTCCCCCATGGCTTTTAAAATACCTTAATGTTGGTTTCTTCTTTCAAGCCTCACATAAACCTTGCGGGTGGGAGGCCAGCATGATCAATCGCATTGCAGATGAAAAGCTAAAGGTGCACAGGGGTCGCCCCAACCCTGTGTGCCTGCAGCACACCTCCAAACACACGCCGCACACACTTTCACACAGAGAAAGTGCCTAAACACCTGGCCATCTGGGAAGGCAAACAGAGATGGCACTTTGTGATCCTCAATTAAGTGCGGCTAGGAGGGGTCACACCTACAGGTTCCTAAAGACACCAGGAAAATCCTCCCTGGGCAGAACAGTAAGCGGGGAGGAGTGGGGGCAAAAGCGTGCACAGGCAGACCCCCTCCAGGGAGGGAGGAGCTGCCCCTCCACGGTGACACCCACCGCAGAGGACTTTTATTTGCGTGATTATTTTTCCTTGATTTTCAGGGCTTCCAAAAATGTTCCTGATAGGATTGTGTCATTGCTATACCTCAGTAAGGTAAACAAGCCCTTGCTGTACGGTGACTTTTCTGAGCAGTCAAGAGTTGGCTGTCCAGAGAGTCCTGAGTCCAGTGACAATGAAGAGGATAGATGGCCATCCCCGCCTCCTCCCGGGCCCCGGGCTAGCTCTTCATACCAAGTCCACTCCGGGAAATGGACCAACAGTCCAGCATCGGTCATTCACATTCCAGATCCTGCCCCAGCCACACCTAGTCTCCAGGCTTGACGCTGACCCCAAGGACATCAGAGAAAGAAGAGACGGCATCTTGGCCACTTTCACAGGTGGAGGCAGGATCCCCAGTGCCATCTCACTCGTAGGACAGGACAAGGGTCACAGTCAGAGTTCACTGAGACTGCTGGGGGCATTGTTCCTCTTTACCTCTGTGGACACCCAGTAGCACAGGGATTGTCACAGAAGAGGGAGGCAAAGCCTGAGGGGGGAGGGGCACTGGCCTAGGGGACCTGCCCCTCCTGAACAGTCAGGATGCAAACCCAGGCCAGTGTGGCCCAGGCCAGTGCCCCAGAATCCCCGCACTCCTGGGGACAGTGCTGGAGTGCTGGAGCTCAGAACACCATGTGCTGACGGCTCCGCATTGGTCAGCTGAGCTGAAAGACAGGTCTGCCCACCTTCCCCAGTTTCTCTCCCAGGCAGGGGGCAGGCAGGAAGCTGCCTCCCAGTGCTGGTATCTGATGGTCAGTTCTGCTCTCCACAGAAAGGCCAGTACCTGAGGAATCCTATCAAACGGCCAGCAGAGAGTCACCCTGGGGGGAAAGAAGAGACTCAAAGTCGTCGCCGCACCCAGCAGGCCCTGCCTGGGACTCGGAGTCAGCGGCCTGATCTTGTCCCATGTCCTCCTCCTCTGTGAAGAGGGATCTCAGCTACCTTCTCAGCCTTTCAAACTGTGTGTGGCTCCAGGGTCCACGTGGAAGTTAAGGGAAGCGTTGTGCTGCTCCCTGGTCAGTCGCCTTTGTTCTGCTACAGGTCCACTATCATATTTTATGATGGGCAGGAAAGGAATTCTCCCTTTTGCCATAGGCATCTGTGTTAAGTAGAAATAGTACAGGCAGTCAGACAGGCCTGGGCCCTCGAAGGAGCCTGTGCAGAAGATGGGGTGCCTTGCAATTGTGGGAGAGACAGGCACCTCTGCTGTGGGCCAGTCCTCAGGCCACATGCCCCTCTGAGGGTGACTATCGAGGACTGGTCTTCTAAATACTGTGAGTCTCTATCACCTGGAGAAAGCCAGGAAGAGTCCCTGACCCAGTCCCCCACCGGGAAAGCCCCCATCTGTATTCACGCCCGCTTGCTACCTGACTCGCTTCCCCATTTGATCCTGATTTAATCAATTCTACCTCAGCAATTATGCTTGTAATCTTATTGGTTGACCACAGTTTTGTCCCACCTCGTGCCCACCCTCGTGAGTTCCCAAGTTTCCCACTTTAGACCCGCCTTGGGTCATGGATTTGTTATATAAAAAATCCCTTGAAAAGACAGGTTCCTTGGCAACCCCTTCTGTCCCTTTCTCGGACAGAAGCTTTCTTTTATCTCCATCGTTCCTACAATTCATTCTTCATTTTTAGAGAATGCGAACTTGTCCTGGGTAGCTTTCCGGGTTGGAAGCTGCTTTCGCCTGTGTCACTTCCTCTGTCCCAGCACTAGTCAGGATATTTCATTTTAGAATAAAAAATAATCAAGATCAAGGGCCAGCCAGGCTAGCCCAGTGGACTAACGTGCCTGCGTAGGCAGGCGCAGGGACTGGGGTTCAATGCCCCGCAATACAAGCCAAGCCAGCCCTGCCTCTGGGGCATGCTGAAACTGTGACTGAGAGTGAGTGTGGTGGCACGAGCCTGTAATCCCCAGCACTTGGGAGGTTGAAAACAGGAGGATCACTAGCCGGGCGTGGTGACGCATGCCTGTAATCCCAGCACTAGGGAGGCTGAGGCAGGAGGATTGTTGTGAGTTCGAGACCAGCCTGAGCTACAAAGTGAGCTCAAGGCCAGCCTGAACTGCACAGTGAGACCCTGTCTCAAAAAAGACAAAAAAAAAAAAAAGGAGGATCACTAGGAGTCTGATCTGTGTAGTGAGACCCTGTAGACCCTGTATCAAATACAGTAAAAAAAAGAATAATCAAGATCAGACTTGTGATTAGTAGGGTAACAGCTCCCCAGACTCCCACAGCTCTGAAGTCCAAGTCTGACTTCTGACACCAGAACTACAATTCCCAGCCTGCAAGGGCATATAGCTCCAGTAGAGGAAAGCTACCACCTCTGGAAGCGGCAGAAGGCAGGGGTCAGACTGCTTCACTCTCCAGAAAGGGGTGCAGCCTGGCCTCAGGAAGCCCCAGTCTGACTTCTGACCTCTAGAACCACAAAATAATAAACCATGAAATTGGACCCAGCAGGCTAGTAAACAAAATGGGCCTCAGGTCTTCCTGCACTGCCTACGGCCCTTCTGAATGAGTCACCTGTTTACTTAATTTAGGAGGAAGGGGGAGAGGCCTGCTGAAGGGTGGGTCTCAATGACCAGGAAGCTGAACTAGGGGCAACTAGTCCCTGAGGAGGAGAGGAGGGGGGCAGGAGATCCCAGCCAGGGCTGTCCCCCAGGGACACACAGCCCGCTGGACAGGCAGCCCCCGGCCCTGGGCACCTATCCTGCCCTGGGCACCTATCCCCAGGAGCCTCTCCCTGCCTCCCCCTGGCTCTAGCTCCTGCACACCTGCCTTTATTTCCTAGCCAGCTACAGGCTCAGGTCCATAGTATTCCCACCACCTAGGTCTTGTATTCTCTTGGGGGCAGTCACAGTCAAGACAGGTCAACAAACAGCAGGCCCCTAGGAGCCCACGGGAGTCTGACAGACCCCTGGGGACAACTCCTGGGCCAGAGCTCACCTGAGGGAAAAGCTGGGAAGTGGACGTCAGAGGCATAACAAGGCCTGGCCTGGCCTGCTGGCCTGGGTCAGGGGCCTTGATGCCCCTCTTTCTCCATCTCTCTCCTTCCCTTTCTCCCTATCTCTGCTTTAATCTCTGATTCAGTCTGCCACAACTCAGACCCAGAACCGCCCTTTCCAAATGCAGGTGCAAAGTCTTGTGACCTTTGACCCCTTTGCTCCCAGCCCCCCCCCCTTTTTCTGTGCCCCCTCCTTGGTGCCTCCAGCAGCTATGGCCCTGTCCAGAGCCTCAGTAGCTGATAGCACCATGGCTGCTTTCTCCACCTGCCCCTGGCCCGAGGATGTGGTCAGCATGGGTATGGGTGTTTTCTGGCATTTTGACGGCAAACTGTGCTTTCTGCCCCTGACATTGAGCTGCTGGCCACCCGCCCCGGCCTCACTGGGAGACCAGGCAGAGATGTGGGACAGAGGACAGCAGGCACAGCCCTCGCAGGTGCCGAGCCAGGCCCTGGGCAAGGCTTTACAGGCTCATTTCCTCCAAGTGAGAGATTTGACTAAACTTCCTCCTTCCTGGTGAGATTGTTTAATGAGGCTGGGACTGAGAACGGCAGAGACACAGAGCCTGGGACAGGCCGAGCTGCTGGCCCACCCGGAGCCCATGAGCTGGCCCAGGATCGCTCTCCGGGCTGCCGCATCCCGAAGAGACACGGGAAAGGTGCAGCCCCTCCCAGAACCCTGAGACCGGACACCACGCCGAGCAGCCGGGCCAGGATCCAGGGTGCCAGCTGGGCCCTCACGCCTCCTCCACCCGGGAGGAGAAGTCGCAGCCTGAGCCCCCAGGTACGTCTGTGCCAGCAGGGAAAGGGCTGTACTGTTGGGTCATTTTTCTCATCTGTAAAATGGGATGATGGTGTAACTATCCCCAGCCGACCTCCGGAGCTCTTATTGTCAAAGGCATCTGTGACAACAACCACCCAAAGAGCGCGGAGAGATTTAGCAACTTGCCGGGGCAGTCTGGCTGCAGAGTTAGTGGCCTGACAATGCCACACAGCCCACGACTGCAAGTCCGTGGCTAGAGCAAGCAGCCTGGTCCCTGGAATGTGCTTTCAGAGAGTCACTCCACGGGCACTACTTAAGCATGTCCTGTATGTCAGGTAAATGGGGGGCTA
>PVKA01025430.1:0-32983 GCA_004027165.1 Ctenomys sociabilis | reverse complement strand
GGCGCTGCGGTCCCCGAGGAAGACCTCGAGCAGTCGGACTTTCCCTCCTGCCCCAACCCCTGCTCGCTGCGTTCCGTGGCGCCGCGGTGCCAGTGGCCCTGTACCCCTTAGACCCACGGCTGTGGTCGCAGCGCCGTGGACGCGATCCGGTGGATCTCGGTCTCCAAACTTACTTTCCTCTTCTTTTTTTTTTTTTTTTGTTATTTTAGGGAAGGGTCTACTGCGTGTTCAGGGTCTCACTGCTACTTCGGACTCATAGTGATCCTCCTGTTTACAGCCTCCCAAGAGCTGGGATTACTGGCTTGTGCCACCATGCCCAGTATGTGCTGGATGTGCTTATGGGCTCTGGGGAATTAAGAGAATAAACATGAATCCAAGTGCTTTACTCCAGAGCGAGAACGCAGAGCTCTGGGGTGCCGGTCTAGAGAAAATGTTCTGCTTCTCTTTGGGAAACTATATTCTTTAGAATTATTAAAGCGAAATTGAAAGTAGGTGCATATAGCATTTGCATTATGGATCTGATCTCCAAAAGTGCTAGTGTCTAGAACCTTATAATATGCATACTTTATTGCCCCCAACGTCATTATTTTAGTCACATATAAAAATGTATCAGGTATCTCTCGGGACAAATTCGATGCTATGGTCCTCACTTCTTAAAAGATACGTGTATTATGAGATCTTTTTTGGCTACCCTATGAAAATTGCCACATGCTTTCTCCCATCCCTTTTCCTTGCTTAATTTTTATTTTTAGTGCTTACTACAACCAAAAATGTGTTATATTTTACTTTTTTTCTGGTTATTTTCCTTCACCACTAAAGTGTAAGCTTGGAATATTTTACTTATTATTTGGTACAGGGTCTTGCTATGCAGCTCAAACTTGTAGTGATCCTACTGTCCCTACCTCCTCAGCGCTGGGATTACAGGTGTGTACCACCATGGCCGATTTCAGTGGCCAAGGGGTTCTGGGGCATTCAGGACAGGGGATCTAACTCTGGTCCTCATGCTTGCCAGGCAGGCGCTTAGAACCACCAAGATATCTCCCCAGCCCAGCTTGGAACGTTTTGTGGCATTCCGCTTCCACTGCTTTCTGAGGCGACCTTGTGTACAGTAGGTGTTCAGTTTTTTTATTAAATCAATGTAGTTGATGAACAGGCATTACTATTGAATATTTTAAATAATTATTTTGTAAATGAACATTTCTTTTAAAAAAAATCTTGTAAATCCCATCCCCAGGATGATTTTCTAGACATGATTGGAAATTAATGAGAAGTTTTTTCTGAACAAAATAACACATGGGCGCCAAGGGGTTTCAGCTTCAGTCATGAAGTTCTGGAAAAAAAAAACTAATCTTATTGTTTAATATTCAGCGCAATTTGCATTCGACATTCACATTTTATTAATACATTCATCTACTACTAAACCTACATAGCCCCACCCAGCCACTCACACACACAAAGCTATTCACACTGAGCACAGTGGCATCTGGCTATGGTCTTGGCTACTCAAGAGGCTGAGACAGAAGGATCTCCTGAGCCTAGGAATTCAAGTCTGGACAATACAGGAGACCTTATCAAGAAACAAACATTCTGGGGGGGGATTCGGATGGACTTAGATTTGCTCAGTCAGGGTAAGCATTCAGATATCTGCAAACTTCTCACACTGTCCTGAAGCCCAAAACTATCTTCTGTTAGATTTGACAGTGCAGTTTCCCTGCTTGTGGGGCAGCTTCCTTAATGTGCTCCTGCTGGGAGGTCCTTCTCACTGATCATTCAAGCGCCTGTGTTTAGAGATTCCTCACCTTCCTTCGATCCTCAGGGAGAAGAGTTGGGATAAGAGTTTGCAGGTCATCCTGCACTGCCAGGATTCGCCCAGATGGCACCCACTGTGCTTTTGCCCACTTTACCATGTGCCTTCCCTGAACAGGACAAAGCTGTGTGTCCGTGGAAAGAGTATGCAGATCCAGGCCCTGGCTACCTGCATCTGAATCCCAGCTTTCGTGCTCCATGGCCGTGTGACCTCTGGCAAGCTATTAACTATTTTGAGATAACAGAACCCCGCTCTGTAGGATTGCTAGGAGACCTAAGGGACTGAACAATGCTGGGCACAAGGTGGGCCTTCTCAATTAGTGTTCTAATATGATTAAAGATCCAGCCTCTGAAGCCCTAAATGAGACCTCAAGTTCTATGTCTTTCACTTCCTAGCTGCAGGATGGTGAACTAGTTTCTCCCTCTCTCTGTCTCTGTCCCTCTCAGCCTCTTTTTACGTGTGTGTGTGTGTGTGTGTGTGTGTGTGTACACCCATGCCTATATAAACAGTTCTAAAATGAGGGCAATGTTCTTCACGACATGGTTAGGAGAGATGATTGGCTAGTAAAGATAAAGAACTTAAACAGGTCTGACCTCTGCTTATCTATATGAATACTCAGCAGATATTCATCAGTGCTGACATCAGCTTTTTACATGAGCAAGGGTCAAGGGTGTATGGGGGATTAACCCAAGACCTTGCACTGAGCAACATCCCCATCCCTTCTTTTCTATTTTTTGAGAGAGCGTCTTGCTTGTGATCCTGCTGCTTCAGGCGCCCAGAATTCCAGTTCTCTGCTATCTGTCTGCTCATTATCAGCTGCTAGTTTTCTGTTTCCTAAAGCCTTGTCTCATCCTCATTGTCTGAACTTGGCTTGACTGCCTCTTGTCTGTTTATTTATGCAGTTGTTTACTCCAAACTCTTTCAGATTGAATAATTTATCCTGAGCCTTAATCTCTGTCAGAAAGACACTGCTAGGAACATCGCTTCTTGAGGAGTTAAGATGAAACCATGTGACAGGATGAGTGCAGGAGGCCAAGTCAGATTTAAATGAGTAACAGCTCAAAGGTTGGAGGCTTGAACAGCATTTGGAACCCAAGTCCAGGGTTCCACTAGGAGTGATGTGGCTGTCCCCAAGCCAAGGTTTCCCGCAGCCTAAGAGCCTCAGAAGATCCGATGCAAACACAGAATCCATGATGCTTCTCCAGCAGGGGCATGGGCGTGGGCTGCCCGCCCTCACTCTGCAAGACTCTCGCTGTGCCCTATGCTGTCCTGAGCTGTGGAAAGATCAAGTCGGGATCAGGGGTGGAGGAGAAGGCTGGGAAGCAACGGGCCGTGTCTACTTCCCCCACATGAGGCATTTCATATTTCTTTTTTTTGTACCAGGAATTGAACTTGGGACCTTCTGTTTGCCAGGCAGGTGTTTAAGCTGCTGAGCTATCTCCCCAGCCCTCATTTGTTTTCATTTATTACATTCCTAAAGGAATATTATCCCAGGGTTTTCCCTTCTGCATGCTTTTGTCTATCTGCCTTTGGTCCGTGATGTCAGTGGAAGTTGTCAGCACAGGGAGACTACTGATGACTTCAAATGCCTTTAAACATTTGAATACTGTTTAAGCTTAAACGCATATATTCCTATTCCCTGTTGAGTCTTCTTTCTTTCTTTTTTTTTGGTACAAACTGAGGGCCTCATGCTTGCTAGGCAGGTTCTGCAGTGCCGAGCTATGTGTCTGGCTCCCTTTTGATTCTGAAATATCTGATTTATAACAAGGCACACTTACACTTGCGGTGTGCTGGAGCCAACTCGCCAAGGCTTGGAGGAGCTGACTTGGCCTATTGTTCCCAAATCCAGCTTCAGGGATATCATCACTGGTAGCTTAAACTGTTCACTATGAGAATGTTATTTACATGGGGAAGGATTGCAAATGCTATATTCACCAGTGAAACACTGATGAAAATCTAAAGTAACCAGTCATTTCCTGTGGCTTAGAGCCTAAGTGTCCTCCAAGGCTCGTGTGTCAAAGGCTTGATCTCAGCCGATGGCACTGTCAGGAGGGGGTGGGATTTAAAAGATGAGGCCTACTGGGGGAAGTGAGGTCACTGGGATACTTCCCGTGTATCTCTGCTTCGAAGCCCTAAGCAGAGGTAAGCAGCTTTGCCCTGGCAGGTGCTCCCGCTGTGAGGTTCTGCCTGGCAACGGGGCCAGGGAGTTCTGGCTGGAACTTCTGAAACCATGAACCCAAACCAACCTTTCCTCTGCTAAGCTGAATTTCTGATTTTGTCATAGTGAGAGATAACTAATGCACCATCTGGACCACATGAGTCACTTCTTACAGATTTGATAAGTCAGAACGTTTGGAGGGCAACTGATTCTCCTAAGCAGCACAACACTGTTCATAAGCAAACTCTTTCAGAGCTTTTGAATAAAAAAGATGAGTGGAATTAAATATAAATTACAATGACTCTAATGAATTAGATTCTGGAATATATCAGAGCCCCTAAAATGTTTAAACATCTCAGATAATGAAACTCATCAGTTTTATTGTGATAATAAAAATGTTACCAAAAGTAGTGTAATTATGACTTTCACCCGGTTCTTTATTTTATTAGTATATGTTTGTAATTCACAGTGATTACATTCATTTTAGAGAGTTAGTACATGTATATGACATCTTGATTGTTTTTGATCTTCTTTACCCCTCTTTGTCCCCCACCCCTTTCAGACATGATCTTGCTATGTAGCTCAAGCTGGCTTTCAGTTCACTATGCAGCCCTCACTGCCATCCGACTCATGGCAATCCTCCTGCCTCAGCCTCCCAAGTGCTAGGATTACCGATGAGTGTTACCACACCTGGCCCCCTTCAGTTTCTTAGAGTTACTTATTTAAGTAAAAGAACAAACTTCCCACCTTAGTTTGGTTGAGTTTACCCAACCAAAGGCCCCAGGCAGGGACTTAGAATCTGAACATTATGTTCCAAGTTCATTCTTCCCAAGTCATAGGTTAGCAAATATTCCTTTCTTTTTTTGTTTATATATTTATTTGTATTTCAACTTGAAAAGTGAAAAATAGAAGCAAAAACAAATAGAAAAAATGACATAAACAGGGTAACATACAACAATACATATGTTACAGATTTTCAAAACAGGGATAGCTAATATTTTATATTTTTTTAATAAAACAATCCAACACAGATCAGCAGTCCACAATACAAGTGCGTTATCCACATAAGTTGTTGACTTGAGCCATTCACAGCTCAGTATATTAATATTCTTTGCTTTATATACCTCCATTTTTATACTTTTCTGCTAGATGGGTAAGACCAAGTTAAAGCAAGACCTATATAAAAGAAATATTACTTTTGTATCAGATAAGGTCAGTCAGGTGCCCTCAGGGTTTGTCCTGTAACTCTGTACCTCACTTTGTCAGTGTCAGCCATGTGGATGAGTCATGGCTATTGCTTGATAAATTTGCTCTCTGTAGAAGCCTGAGAGAAAGTTTTCTCTCCATGTGACTCTCCTTAGGCACACTATACATCATCGGTCACATTCCTCTGTGGCCCCATAATCTCCTTGATTGAAAATTTGAGACACAACTGAGTTCCATGACGTTACAGTACAAATTCTCCTATGTCCTGAGTCTTCACTGACCTTGAAAGGCTAGGGCCAAAATGTTGGCTGACCTTGCAGCCTTTCTTTTTCGCCAATTTTTGATCTGCAAACTTAGGTTGTTAACCCTCCAGAAGAGAAGTTTATTGTTACCCTGCAACATATGCAGTTCAGTTTACCTACACTATATGTCTAAATATAGTTTGATAGGTATTGCATTGAATCTGTACAACAATTTGGGGAGTATGGCCATCTTCATGATGTTGGTTCTTTCTATCCAGGAGCAGGGTATATCTTTCCATTTTCTAAAATCCTTTATGATCTCTTTTTTCAGACATCATAGTCATAACATGGAACATGTATTTTCCATCAAGTATTGAGATACTAAACTCTACATCCATACAGAATATGGAGAATAAAAAAAATTTTAAATAGGAATGAACACTTACATATATTTACATAGATATTTAGAAATCTATCCATATACAGCATAGTAGCATTGTAGCAGGACTGTCTTGTGACATTCTTTGTCTTATTTTTCATTTATTACCCTTTAAAAAAGGGCAGTATAGTAATAGCTGGTATGTTATGACAAGAGGTACATATTTAGATGACCAGAATGACAGGCATTTGAAGCGTGATCCTTCTATTACACTTTGTTAAATTCAGTGCAGTTGCTTGGTTCACAGGCATCAGCATATATCTTTTTCTATTTTTTTTGGTGCAGGGTCTCACTATGCCTGCAGCCCACATTCATAGTGATCTTCCTGCTTTTTGCCTCCCATGTGCTGGGATGACAGGCGCGCGCCACCGCGCCCGGATTGCATTGCCCGCACCCGAAGGCGGGGCCAGCGCGGCTAGGGGAACCAAGGATCGAACACTGGTTCCTACGCTTACCTAAGTAAGTGCTTAGTCCGCTGAGCTATACCGCCGGCCCTGGCATCAGCATATATAATCAGTCGGGGTGAGAATCCTACCACTTAACTGCTAGTTTTGAAAAATCTCCTGATGTTTCTCAGGATCTTACCCATCTAGTATGTATAAATGAATGGTCTTGCCCCTATCATGTTTCTTAGCTTTGCTTTTTTCCCTCTCCTCATTGTCAAGTCCTCAAGTTCTCACTTTCCTTTTAATTGTGTTATACCTTTCTATTTGCAGTTCTTTTTTTGAGTTATACTAGGGAGACTATACGATATTTGCACATGTGGGTCTGATTTATTTCACTTATAAATATATCTACAAGTGACATCCACTTAAATATGAAGGCTTCAAGTTTATCATTCTTAACAGCTGAGTAATACTCCACTGATAAAAATACCACATTTTTTTCAACCATTGCTCATGTAATGGGCATCTTGGTTCTTTCCAAGATTTGGCTATCACAAATTGTGCTGCTATAAACATAGGTACACATATATCACTATGATACAACATTTTCAGTTCCTCCAGGAAAATTCCCAGTAGGGGGATAGCTAGCTTGAATGAGATTTCCAGTCCTAGTTTTTTAAGCAGTCTCCACACTGATTTGCATAATGGTTGCACCAGCCTACACTCACACCAGCAGTGCAGAAGGGTTCCCTTTTCCCCACAACCTCTCCAACATTTGTTGTTGGTTGATTTCTTTATGATAGCCATTCTTTCTGTTCTTTCTGGTATGAGATGGTATCTCAGTGTTGTTTTAACTTCCATTTTACAGATGACTAGTGATTTGGAGAATTTTTTCATATATTTATTTGCTTCTTTAATTTTGTCCTCTGAGATGTGTGTGTTCATCTCCAATCCTCCTCATTTCTGGATTGGGTCTTTAAATTTAGGGGCCCTAATGTATTTTAGTTCTTTATAAATTCTAGACAGCAGACCTCTGTCTGAGTGCTTATGAGGTAGGATTTTTTCAAAATTTGTGGGTTTTCTTTTCACTTTGTTGGTAATTTGTTTCAATGTGTGAAAACATCACAATAAGAGGTGGTCCCAGTTGTTAATTTTTTCAAGTCTTTCCCATGTGAATACATGCTTGTTCATGAACTCTTTGTCTACCACTATGTCTTCAAGAGTTCCTCCTACTTTCTCTTCCATGAGATTGTTTCTGTTTTAATGTTTAGATCGTTAACCCACTTTGACTTTAGCTTAGTGCATGGTGATAGACCTGGTCAAGTTTTAGCTTTCAGCATATGGACAGCCAATTTTTCCAGCACCATTTTTTTAAAAGGCTATCTTTCTTCAAGTAAGCGTGTTTGGCCCCTTTATCAAAGATCAAGTGGTTGAATGTGTTTGTAGAGGCCTCTGCATCTTCTAGTCTATTCCATTGATCCTCAGGTCTATTTTGTTGCCAATACCATGCTTATTTTATCACAGTAGCTTTGTAGTATAATTTCAAGTCAGGAATTGTAATGTCTCTTGCCTTGTCTTTGTTGGCCAGGACTGCCTTTGCTATTCTAGGTCTTTTCTGGTTCCAAATAAATTGTAGGAATGATTTCTCTAGGTCTGGGAGGTATTATGTTGGTCGTTTGACAGGGATTGCATTGAATCTGTACAACAATTTGGGGAGTATGGCCATCTTCACAATGTTGGTTCTTTCTCTCAGAAGCAGGGTATATCTTTCCATTTTCTGAAATCCTCTATGATCTCTTTTTTCAGAGTACTATAATTTTCTGTGAAAATATCTTTAACTTCTTTAGTTAGATGAATTCCAAGGTATTTCATTTTCTGTAGTGCTATTGTAAAGGTATTGTTTCTATAGTTTCCTTCTCAGTGTGTTTCTTATCTGTGTAGAGGAATGCTATTGACTTTTGAATATTGACTTTGTATCCTGCTATGCTCCTGAATTTGTGTATCAATTATAGTAGCTTCTTGGTGGAGTTTTTGGGTCTTCCAAGTAAAGTGTGATGCCATCTGCAAATAGTGATAATTTAACTTCTTCTTTACCTATTCTTATTCCTTTTATTTCTTCCTCTTCTCTAATGGCTCTAGCTAATGATTCCAAAACTCTATTGAATAGGAGGGGTAATAGAGGACATCCTTGTCTTGTACCAGATCTGAGAGTAAAAGCTTTCAGCTTTTCCCCATTTAGAATTATATTAGCCAATGGGTTGTCATAGATAGCTTTTATCAGATTGAAGTAGAGGCCTTCTATTCCAATTTTTTGTAGGATTTGGAACATGAATGAGTGTTGGACTTTGTCAAAAGCCTTTTCTGCATCAATTGAGAGGATCATGTGGTTTTTAGTTTTGGCTGTATTGATATAGTGTATTACATTTATAGATTTGTGAATATTGAACCATCCTTGTATCCCTGTGATGAATCCTCCCTGCTCATGGTATATGATCTTCTTGATGATTTTCTATATTCTGTTTGCTAGGATTTTATTGAGGATTTTTGCATCTATGTTCATGAGTGAGATTGGCCTATAGTTCTCCTTTTTAGTTGTGTCTTTCCCTGGTTTTGGTATCAGTATAATACTTGTCTCCAGGAATGATTTTGGGAGAACTGTTTCTTTTTCAATTTCATTGAAGAGTTTGTGGAGTGTAGGGATTATATCTGTGAATTTTTTGTAGAATTCAACTGTGAATCCATCAGGACCTGGACTTTTCTTTGTCAGCAGGCTTTTTATTACATTTCATACATCATTGGCTATTATTGGGGTATTGAGAATTGTTGTATCTTCTTGATTCAGTTTTGGTAATTTGTACCTTTCAAGGAATCTGTCCATTTCATCTGTGTCTTCTATTCTGTGAGCGTAAAGATTCTTGAAGTAGCTATTGATAATCTTCTGAATTTCCACTGGCTCTGTGGTAATTTCACCCTTTTAATTCCTTATTGCTTGTATTTCAATTTTTTCTTTCCCCTTTTTGATGAGTTTAGCTAGTGGCTTATCATTTTATTTAGTCTTTCAAAGAACCAGCTTTTTGATTCATTGATTCTTTGAACTGCTTTCTTTTTTGAATTAATTTTGGCTCTAATCTTTATGATTTCTTCCATTCTTTGGGCTCTGGGTTTGCTTTGCTCTTCCTTTTGTAGACATTGGAGGTGTAGTATTAGGGTATTTATTTGTTCCCATTGTGTTTTCCTAATGTGTGAGTTAATAGCTATGAATTTCCCTTGGAGAACTGCTTTTATCGTATCCCATGAATTCCAATAAATTGTGGTTAAATTTTCAATGAATTGTAGATATTGTTGAATTTATTGTTTAATTTTATTGGTAACCCATTGATTGCTGAGTAGGGTGTTAATTTCCATGTATTTAGGGGGTTTTTCTGGTTTTTTTGTCATTTATTTCCAGGTTCTTTGCACTGTGGTCAGATAATATGCATGGGACAGTTTCTGTTTTCTTGCATATAATTAAGCATGACCTATGGACTATTATGTGGTCTATTTTAGAGAATGACCCATGTGCAGCTGAAAAAAATGTGTATTCAGCTGTGGTTGGGTAGAACACTCTGTAGATGTCCACCAGGTCTATTTGTTCCAGGCTCTGGTTCAGTTCTATTACTTCTTTGCTAATCTTTTGTCTGGTTAACCCGTCTTTCTGGAATAAAGGGGTATTTAGGTCTCTTATTAAGATTGTGGTATTGTGATTAGATTTTTCATGTCAATTAAGATTTGTCTTACACAGTTGGGTGTTCCTGTGTTTGGTACATACACATTTATGAATATTACCTCTTCCTGTTGAATTCTTCCCCTAACCAGTATATAGTGGCCTTCTGTATTTTGTTTGATCATTGTTGGTTTGAAGTTGAGACTGTCTGAGAACAAGATTGCTACCCCTGCTTTTTTCTGTGGTGCTGGGGCATGAAGTATTGTTTTCCATCCTTTGACTTTAAGCCTATGAATGTCTTTTTGAGCTAAGTGTGTTTCTTGTATACAGCATATTGTTGGGTTTTGTTTCCTAATCCACTGTGCCATTCTATTTCTCTTAATTGGTGAATTGAGTCCATTTACATTGATGATTATAACTGAAATGTGTTGACTTATGATTGTTATGTTATTTACCTGCTGTTGTTACTCCTTTTTGTCCTGTGTTTAATTGTTTCCCTTATTTAGTGGGTTCCTTCTGCTCTCATTTGTGGAGATCTGGTAATTGTGGTCCCTCTCTAGCACATCTTTCAGTAGCTTGTGTAGGGATGACTTTGTCATCATGAAATTCTTTAGTTGTTCTTTGTCATGGAAGTATTTCATTTCTCCATCAAACTTGAGAGTTTTGCAGGGTATAGTAGTCTGGGCTGGAATTTGTTTTCATAGAGGTCTTGAAGAACTCTGCTCCATGCTCTCCTTGCTGTCATGGTTTGTTTAAGAGAAGTCGGCCATAATTCTGATGGTTTTTCCTTTGAATATGACCAGCTTCTTTTCTCTAGTGGCTTTCAGTATATTATTCTTATGTTGGATTTCTGAGATCTTGACTATTATAAGTTTCGGTGTGTTTTTAGTTGGGTTGAAATTATTTGGCATTCTGTATGCTTTGGTTACCTGAATGTTAGATTGTTTCCTTATATTTGGGAAGTTTTCTGTGATTATTTCTGCCCATATTCTTTTTATATCATTTGTATTGACTCCTTCTTTCTCATTGATGCCTATTAGTTTTCACAATGTTCATCTTGGCATCGTCTTGCATGTGATGAATTATTTTTTCTTGCATCCTAGTTATTTTTAGGATATTCTTTCTCACCTTTTCACTAGCTGGACCAGTGTCTTCAAGATCTGAAACACTTTCACTCAAACGGTTTTGTAGACCTGTATTTGAGATTTTAAGTTCCTCTATATCTCTTTGCCTCTGCTTCATGTGATCTATTTCTTTCCTGTATTGCTCATCCAAGGAATCTATCAGTTTCTTAATCTCCTCTATTTTTTTTTAATGTCTTCTTTAGAAGTAGTTATTAATTCTTTTACTGCAGTTTTTTTTCAAATTGGGCTTCCTCCATATGTTTCTGCATTTGATTCTTAATTTCAGATGCTATAGTTTCAGGGATTTCTTTTTTATTTCAGAAATAAATTCTGCTCTGAGTTCCTCTGTACCTTTCTGCTGTTGCTTATTTACTTCTGACACTGTTCATACAATTCAGTTGAGTTAGTATCCTCAGCACTTGAGCTAGGTTTCCCCCATATGTTTCTGTATTTGATTCTTTACTTCAGATGTTATGTATTCAGATATTTCTTTTTTTATTCCAGAAAAAAATTCTGCTCTGAGTTTCTCTATAACTTTCTGCTGTTGTTTCTTTATGACCGATGCTATTAATTCAAACATTTCAGCTGAGCTAGCATCCTCTGCACCTGTTCCAGGTGGGCTTGAGGCCTGAGATTGCATTTGGCTCCTTATTTTTAATCATTTCTCATAGCTCTGACCTCTGACCTTTGGTGTAGAGTTTTGATGCAGTTCTAACCTTAGCACCTTATGAAATTCAGGTATTGATATACCAAGTTCTAGTTCATGTAGTTGTGCCTGGCTTGGGTCTGGCTGCTGTGCTCAGCTCCTTCCTATTGCTCACCTTGGAGGTGAGCCTGTTGTGTCCCTTTGACAAGATGCTCTGCTCCTGGATTAGCTGCATGGTTTCGACCCTAGTCTCACTGCAGGGACTTCAGCTGCAGAGTTTCACCCCAGGCCTGTATGCCAGGCCTGGGCTGGGTGTGGAGGGGTATGAGGGGGCAGGAGAGCACAGAAGCTCTCTCGCACACTCACTGGGCCTGGACGTTGGCGGGTCTGCAGGCTCCCAAGAAGGGTGGTGGATGTTCTCATTCCCAGGGCAGGCTCTGGTGGGTCTGGGGCGGTGGGGTAGGATGAAGAACACAGGGAAAGGTCTCTCATGTGCGGCAGGCCTGGAAGTTCTTGTAGCAAACATTCCTTTCTTAACATACTAGGGGCACTTCTGAAACCCACATTTTCTCTGTCCTGTTCTTGCACAATTTTTAATCACCTAAACTTGTATTCTTGTATATACCCTAGGCTTGGTCCTGGTCTTTAAAGTGTCTTGGGGGGGAAGGAGCTCTTTAAGAAACTGACCTCAAAATTAAAATACAAAATGAGTACAAGACCTTCAAAGACACTTTGAAGCTGAAGTCATATTAACATAATAAATCTGCTTGGCAGACCCCTCTCATCTAAAGCAGTTAAATCTTCATTGACAGATTTATGCTAAAAAGACCTTGCAACCTGGTTATCTGCTGTGACTCACTACTTTGAAATTCATTTCCTGAAACCATAATGAAGAGCCAGGGCCAAGGAAAACAGACTTCTAATCTCCCTCTAGTCAACTCCATAGGAGTCTTCAGCATGCTGTCTGCTGAGAGTTGAGCGAACAAATAATTCCTGAAAATGTGTGGAGCAAGGGCCCAGTGGAACCAGGCCAGACAGAAGTCAGACTCCTAATCCAAAGCAGCCTTGGCAAAGGAGGAGAGTGGATTGGGCAGCACGGAGCTGGTGAGTGAGCAAAGGTGAAGGCAGGGCGTGCACAGACACTTGTGCACCGTGTGTCCCGGTGACTTTCTCCTTGGGGAGACATGTGCCCCACACCTGCCACTCTGAAAGGTTTATTTGGGCTCACAGTCTGTAAAGCCTTCAGTTCTTAATCACCTGGCTCTAAGGCAGTGTGGTGGGGCAAAGGGACACCGCGGAGGAGAAACAGCTCATGGCAGGGTCAGCAGGAAGCAGAGAAATCAAGGGAGGAGCGGGGAGAGCCATCTTCCCAGGCTGCACTCCCCAGTGACCCCCCTGCTCTATCTGGCGAGGCTTCCTTCCCAACATCGCATTTAACTACAAACTCATCACTGGACTGCTGTGTAGATGAGCGTCAAGCCGTCGTGATCCAGTTTCCTTCCCAAAGCTTCACCATGAGTGTGCGGGGCTTTGGGGGATGACTAGATACACACCATAACACACTATGCCCAAAATACACAGTACACAGTTAAATCGAAAGCTACTACGGTAAGAGACACTGCCATTAATCTCCCTCAAGTAGTCATTTTTAGAAACAATTCGGAGTTTGTAAATATATCTCACTTTGCACACACACGAATCCTATTGTTATTACCACTTTCTGAAACAGTTCTGGAAGTCCTCTTTTGTGAGTGGTTTACAAGGTACAATTTAAAAAAAATATGGTGAAAGCTGTTGCTGAGAACCATTCAAAGAAAGGAAGATTCAAAAACATTACACTGGGGAGCCGGGCGTGGTGGCGCAGGCCTGTAATCCCAGCACTCGGGAGGCTGAGGCAGGAGGATTGTTGTGAGTTCGAGACCAGCCTGAGCTACAAAGTGAGCTTAAGGCCAGCCTGAACTGCATAGTGAGACCCTGTCTCAAAAAGACAAAAAAAAAAAAAAAAAAAAAAAAAAAAAACATTACACTGTGCCCTCTTCCACCTCATTCACTAGCTGTGGCACCATGCGACTTCCAGCTCTTGGCCAAAGTCAAAAGTGAGATTTTTTTTAACTGATTCAGGACATCGAGGCAGCCAGCCACCATAGCACATCCAAAGACACTCTTGAAAGAGGGCTTCAGAAATTCTTCAGAAAGTGGCAAGGACAACGGGGTGTATTCAAATGTATTCAGTGTGAATGCGAGGATTTTGAGTGGGGTTCATGACAATGTGTTATTTACAGTGACACACTTAAAAAATGTAATCACGTGCTGTGTTTTTAGGTCACACCGCACTCATGCTGTGTGCAGCTGTGCACAACCTTTGCTGCTGCATCCTGCAACACCTTCAATGTTCTGAGGGAAAAACATTGAGAGGACTAAGAAATAAAGATAAGAGCGGAGAGCTGAGGCTAGGTACAGCCCCCTCTCCTCTGCTGGGAGCAGAGGAGCTGCTCAATTACCACCGGAGCATTGATTTATACATTTGACAGTCTGAGGAAACACAGGATTGCCTAGTAACTGATGACTGGAATTGTCTCAGGCAAGGTGTTTTCTCAGGACTGAAGCAGCCTGATTGCCTGAGGTGTCCTTCATTCTTGCACACACATGCCTTGCCTTGCACACATGCATGACCAGCTTTTGGCTTCAGCCACTCCCTGCACTTCACAGTCTGGACATAGCTCCGCCCTGAAGGGTGCCAGAGCTGCGCCTAAGGAGTCAGGCCTCTTGGTAGCCTTTGCAGAGTACCTGGAGAGCCTTCTTACAAACAAGACAAATGACCGTGGCTCTGGCAAGAGCCCTGCGTTGGTTACTGTGGCCCACCGCTTAGCAGGACTGGGCAGCCTAGAGCACTGTGGTGGGTCCATCGTGTTTTGTAGAGAATTGATTCCTCTGGCTTTGTGAAGTACTCTCTTCAGCACCTGCCTTCTTTCCCCTATTACTAGTTCCTGGAAAGAAATTATGACTTTTTCATATTTCTACAATTTATTTGTGAAGATTTTTAAAAAATCTGTGACCCTGTTGAGCATGATGGCACAAACACATGATCCCAACTTTCAGGAGGTATCACCAAAAGAAAAATTTAAAAAAAAAGATTAAAAAGAAAAACCTCAGTTTTGGGCAGGCCAAATAGCTAAGCGGATTAAAGTGCCTGCCTAGGCAGAGGCAGCAGCCAGGGTTCAATTACTGCCATGCTGTTCTGGCCCCGCCCCCAGGCACGCTGAGACAGGGATTGAGACTGGGCATGGTGGTGTGCGTGCCTGTAATCCCAGCTCTTTGGGAGGCTGAAAACAGGAGGATCACTACAAGTCCAATCTATGTAGTGAAGCCCTGTAGACCCTTACTCAAAAATACAAAAAAAAAAAAGGTTGAATCATTTATCCAAGGACACCTGACTCTGATTCCAAAATGACCTCTTACCAGGTTTGAGAGAACAAACCTGCCAGGTTCCGGGGCACAACATTCTGTCACCATGGTGATCTCCCTGGGCCACATCCACACTGTGGACAGCACGTAGGCTTCGGGTAGCTGTGTGTGAACGGTGAGTCATAAAGGTGTTCCTGGAGGAAAATTAACACTTTTTCTCAGTGTAGATGACCAGTCTCATGTTGTGGTAATTACATTTTCCATAAAACCACCACAAGCACTGAATTATTATTATTAATTTTTTTTTTTACAAGCACTGAATTAACAAGTGCTTTATCATTGTTTTTTGGGAGATTAGATTCCTACAAGCCTCTGGTCACAAAATTTTTATTAACCAACCATTATGTAATTTTATTTGATATATGCTTCTGGGGTTTTGTTTTGAGAAATGGTCTCACTGTGGTTCCCAGGCTAGCCCAGAATTCCTAGGCTCCATAGCTCCTCCTGCCTCAGTCTCCCGATCTGGGCTAATAGGTATTAAACTACCATGCCCGTATTATGTTTCTGTTATTTTATTTTATTTATTTGATACAGGGTCTCTGGCATTATGTTCACTTTTGTAGCCCCCACGCTGCTCTCAAAGTTGCAGAGATCCTTCTGGTTCAGCCTCCTGAGTGTTGGGATTACAGGTGTGTGCCACCAGGTCTGGTTCTGGGGTGCACGGCGGGTACCAACATCCAGGGCCTAGACGGTGCTTCTGGGCATCCCGCATCCAGGCCTTCTGGATCAGGGATCAAACTCGGGTCCTTGTACTTGCCAGGTAGGTGTTCATGCCTCTGAGCTAGCTCTCCGGCCCCTTATGTTTCTGTTTAAGCACACCTAACCTAATCCATGTTGTTGATTCAAAACTGGTGATTGAGCTCACATGCAGTAACACAACAGCTCAGCCATGCACCGCGCTTGTTCAACATACTTCCCCCAGGCACACCACATTCTTCTTGTGCTCATGAACACTTGAGAGCACTTCAGCGCTAACCTTGGGGGCCATTTTATTTTATTTTTGTCTTCTATTTATTTGGTACAGCGTCTCACTACACAGCTCGGACTTGTAGCGATCCTCCTGTCTCAGCCTTCCCAGTGCTGGCATTACAGGCATGTGCCACGGTGCCCAGTTTCTGTGACCAGCTGCACCCAGAGTTCCAGGCAGCAGAGCATGCAGTCCCCGGGATCGAACCCCTGTCCTTGTACTTTCCAGGCAGGCCCTTAGACTACTGAGCTATCTCCCCACGACCTTAGGGACCATTTTAAACAGTGAAATCCACCCCCCAACCTCCCCACACATGTAAAAGCTATGGCAATAGATAGACCATAGAAGGATACCTGCGTAGAGCTGGAGAGCTGGAACAGCCAGGCCGAGGGAGTCTTTCGGACCTGAGCTGGGAAGGTGGGCATCACCGTTGCTGCTGTGGACATGGCCTCAAGCAGCTGAAGGTGCCGCAAATATTAATTTCATGTAACAAATTTCAGTAGTCATTACCTTAGTTGCTTAACCATTGCTGGGACAAAATTGCCAGGGGGCTGCCCCATAGCTGTGTGGTAAGGGCAGGGAATAAAGAAAGACAAGAGACAAATTTCAAGGTACAAGGGGACTGGGAGGAATCTTCCCCCAGTACACAGGCACAATAATCTCTGCAGCTGACCCACTTATATCAACAAGGGAAGAGAACCAGGCGGTGGTGGTGGCAGGGGTGGGGTTGGGTTGGGGCGGGGGGCGTTCTTTTCCTGGAAAAGCAACTGTAGTAAATGGCACTAGTTAATGCAGAACGTGTCCTTCTCCATATCAGTGTGCCGTGTTCTTTAAATCTGTCCCCAGCAGATGGTATGGTGCCTCAGAACTGCTGTGGCCAGCAGCTAGGACTGCTGTGGCTAGGAACGTTCTGGGCAGCCAGGAAGCGCTGGGCCTTCCGCATACTTCTCTGTTCCTAAAGGGGGTCACACGACCTCCAGACTGGGATGCCAGTCGTCACACGGCCTGGTCCCCAGCATAGTATGATATTTCATATCCCCTGGTCCCCAGCACACAACACCTGCAACTTAAGGGAAGAGAGGTTTGTTCTGGCTCAGAGTTTTGGTCCATGTTCAGAGGGCTCCACCACAGAGGCAAGATGCGGGGCGGGGACCTGGCGGAGGAGGAGGTGCTCAGCCCAGAAGAGGGAAAGAGGAGGAGGAGCCCACTGCCCTTCCCGGCCCCGCCCAGTGGGTGGCTTCCTGGGAACGCAGGAGGGGAGAAGTCTCTTGGTGAGAACAGCGCCCCCACCATCCAGTGGGGTTCATTTTCGAGGCTTTAGGGGTTCATTTTCGACCCAAGGCCTAGCAATGGGTAGCTCACAGATAACGCACTTTTACCTCTTCCAGATTGCTTTCCACAGCCATGGGTTATGCATGCAATTTGTGTCCATGTAGGAGCCTGAAAAGCAGGGTGACACCGCTAGGAAACTGTTGTCGGGTCACTCAGGGCCAGCACTGAGGTTGCAGCCCATGAGGCCCACAGGGCCCGGTGGGCTGAGGGCCTGAGCTGCATGGAGCTCCGCTAGTGCCTCCTGGAAGTCTCTACAGTCTTCTTTCCTTCTGTTTGTGTTTGTGTTCTGTTTTGTTGGGGCTTTTTGAGGCAGGATCTCCTCAGACTGGCCTTGAACTCACTATGTAACACAGTTTGGCCTCAAACTTGTGGCAATCCCCCTGCCTCAGCCTTCCAAATGCTGGGATTACACGCATGAGCCGCGGTGCCTGGCTGGGAGCCTTAACTCTTCTAACAAAGGCCCATTATTTTAGTTTCACTGGGGCCCATCTCATCACACAGCAAGTGAACAGCTGAGTAACCTGGAGACAAAATACCTATCAAATTGAACAATTTTTTTTTTTTCCAGTACTGAGATTTGAACTCTAGACCTCATGCTTGCCAGGTAGACACTTATGCTGCTGAGCTGGCTTCCCGGCCCCAAATTCTTTTTTGCAAAAGGCGTAAATAATATGATAAAATGACCACTTGTTGAAGTTGAAGGTAGTAAGCTCATGATGTGCATACCACCATCTAGCCCATGGACACTAAGAGCTGCACATCTTTTATAATGAACAGAAAAACAAACTAAGATCCCAAGTAGGTAGGTAAAAGTGAGACAGTGGGTAGCACAACTAGTAGGTGAGCCAAGTACCTCCAAAATCAATCCATTTTTTTACCAAGACCCCCTGTGGCTGAGTAATTTCTTTTCAAGTTATTTGTAATAGTGCTATAATAAACAGAAGCACCCAAACGAACCCCAGTATTTGGAGGCAGATTTATTTTACGTCTATAGGCACGTATTGGGATCATTCCCGCAATATCAGGCCTGAATCTCCAGTGGTCTAGAGATTTTATATGCTTTTATGTATTTGGTAAAGGGTCTCAATACACAGCTTGGACTCATAGTAATCCTCCTGTTTTAGCCTTCCCAGCACTGGGATTACAGGCACGTGCCACCACATCTGGTCTTCCGGCCACTAAGCCCTCTGCCCTCCCTGGGGTGGGTGTGCATGTGGTGCCAGGGATTTGAACCCCGGTCCCTGTGCTTACCTAAGCGGGCACTTTGTCCACTGAACTATCTTGCTGGCCAGGGATTTTATATGACGCACAGCAGGAGGTACTCAGGTGAGACGGAGCAGCCTGGCAGTTCTGATTTGCTAGCAGGTGAGATCATCGGTTCCAAGGTTAGAGTAATGATCATCAGTTACAGTCGCCCATCCTGCATGGTCGGTTACGCTCTCACGGTTACAGGGGTCAAGAAAGCGATTACAGAGCCATGAAGCAGTTCCAGAGCTCAGCACTTTCAAAACAACGAAGTTTTTTAAAAGGAATAATTTTTCTGGTGTAGTTTTTCCCTTTCAGTATGAGTTTCAATTTCCTGATCTTCTCAGGAAAAATTTTAATTAGGACATTTGGGCTTCCTTTGCAGTAGATCTAAAAAATTGTTGCTTTATTTCCCTCCAGTACTAAAAATGGCCCTCAAGGCCTTGTGTACGGTAGGCAAACTGGCTACTGCAGAGCTCCAGAAGAGAGTCTTAATCACCCAGGATCGGCTGAAACCTGTGATTGTCCTGCCTCAGCCTCCTGGGTGGACAGGATTAGAAGCACGTACTGCCACACCCAGAAAAAAATGGACTTTTGGCAAAGTATAAGTGAGCTCCAAAATACACAAAAGAAATTACTGTGCATTCTTTTTCCTCTCCTTCAGTCATCTCCCTGCTTGTTTTTCATTCATAGATTCTCCAGAGCAGATACTAAAAATATGAAAAACTTTAAAAAAATAAAAGTTTAATTTCTGATGAATTAGCATTGTTAGTGAAAGTCTAACAAAAACAAGGTGTTTAGACTAACTGTAGATTTGTTCCACCCACATTATTCTTAATTTCATTACACCAGATCATTAGGTGGGGACGGGAATGGTGAGTTTTATTGAAGCCAATGCAATTCTTTGGAGTTGATTGAGCACCTGAAACATTTTGTCATCTTTGATTTCAACTTGCTAGATCTCGTGTTAATAAGGAGTCTCTTCATTTCTGAGACTGACATCTAAAGATGTCTAATTAAATCACTTGAGTATGAAGTTGGTCTTTTCAGGTGGCTGGTCGTTTACCTTTTATATTTATGCACAGACGTGGATGGATTTACGGCTTAAGTCCGTTTGTCAGCTGTAGCTTATTGGACTCCACCATTATGCTGCAGGCAGACTCTGAAAGTTACAAAGAAGGATGTGGCTCTGAGCACAAGGATTTCCCACAGGACATAAAAATATAAACTTGAAAGAGATGGAAAAAATTTTTAACAATGGCTCTGTTTTTAAACAGGTTTTTTCCTTCAGCTCATATGTTATTTTTAGAGTTTCTCTTAATTTTTCAAATTCCTAAGAACAAAGTGAACACAAGAGAGTTAGTTCTGCCTGAAACACTAAATTAGAGAAAAATAGTTTTTCTTGTTTCTCCTGATCCCAAACTAACCTTGGGAGCAGAGCCAAAGTCAGCCCGCAGGCAGGAAGTGAGCCCTGCTGAGATGAGAGACCATCTAGCAAGGGATGGAGGTTGAGAGGCAAAACCTGGCTGGGGAGGCGGTGACTCCTTAACCGTGAGATTCCAGACACTGGCAGAGCAGCTCCCAGAGCCCCACGTGGGGACTTCTTCAGAGAATTCATGCAGGTTTTGAACAGGATGGCCTGGATGTGAGCTCAGCCTATGGAATGGGACTCCGGCCCAGCCTCTCAGGACCAGGTGTCCTGGACATTGGGCAGCATAAAAGGACGCATCCTCACTGTGCAGTTTAGGCTCGCACAACTTCCCATGGTGCCCCACGCCACGCTTCCACTTGCAATGTATTCTTTTATCTTTGCTCCCACCGCCTTTTCTATTTACTTGGTCTAAATTCCCTTTGCAGAGCCAGATTCTCTCCCACTTTTCATTCTGTCATTGCCTTTTGCTCTGTGTATTGCATTATTTGTTCAAGGTGAGAAGAACCTGGGCTCCAACTCCAGAAGGAGAGGCGAATAACCCAGGACCCAGTAACAGTTGGTGAGCCGCCTTTTAGAAACAAGCTAGTCAGTGACACAGCCACATCCCCGAGGAGGTACGGCAGGACAATTTGCGGGCTCTGACGCACTTCAGGTGCTACGTGAAGAATCTTCCTAAATTCTTGTCATTTATATATCTTTACATTTGCTCTATCCCAGCCAATTTAATTTTTCTGTACCTTCTTTTTGGTTTTTGAATTTTTGTACATTCTTACAATGAAATCCCTTTATATACTTACTGGGAAGGAAATACCCAAAATGCTGATGTTGGTTGCCCCTGGATCAAGTACAACTTTAATTTTTCTGCCTTATCCTTTTTGGTATTTTCTTAATTTTCTACAATGAATATGAATTATTTTGATAGCAAGAAAGAACAAGAAATCTTCCTATAAGAAAAATCATTGCATACTATTTCAGAAACAAAATATACTCTCTCACTATACTCTATGAACTTTCTTCTCACTGAAGAAAATCTGAAAAAGTGCTTAGGAAACAATAATAAAATTGGGCTGAGGTGAATGTTAACAATGACACACAAGAAACCACCAGACACACAGGCTTCAGGTGAGCAAAGGCTGGATTTAGACTGGGTGCAGGCAGGCTAAGATTATGAATGATTTCAACCAGAACAGAAGTAAAGTTGTTATAAGGCTTAGGGATGGGATTATAATCCCAAGGAATCTGGGTAGAAAGTTTGGGGTCAAAATTCCCAGGGTAGTCAGTGCAAACATGTAGATAATACTGCATTTTCCAGCATGGGAGAAATTATATGTCCTCTCCTAAGTTTTCTTTATGGCCATCTGTTGTGCTTGCTGAGGGTGGCATGACTCTTTAGTGGTTGTGTGTCATTTGTAGATGGCAGCATATTTGCTGAGAGGAGCTAATCTTGAGTCAGACAGGGTAGCGTGAAGTCCCTGGTATAGGTCGGCGGGAATATTTAGCAGAAGGAGAACGAGGATCCGGCTAACATCATTGTGACTACTAGATGCTAACACACAGTACTTTTTTGTTTGTTTTCAGGGCAGCAAGAACTGGGTTGTTGGCATAATGGCAACTGCAAACAAATGCAGTGAAAAAATGAAAACACCTAGAGGAAGAAAACAGTGTCTGCTGAAGGAGATAAATGAAAAGCGTGAATCCAACTGTTTAGTAGAAAGAAGCAACCAAGTCAGCTTACTGAGGGTTCAGAAGAGGCATTTCCTTGGCACGTATCAGTCCTGTGCTTACGCCCAGATTAAAGAACCTGTTCCTGACAGCGGCAGGAGTTCTTGGGTCCGGCTGAGTCACCTTGTTCACAGGGAGAGAAAGCACTTTGCACCAAAAAGTAAGCTGTCCTAGTAGGACTCGTACTCAGCCAGTGGGAGGGGCTGATAAGGAAAGCTAGGAAGAATTTCCTGAGAGACTCCCAGGTACGATCCTGGAGTCGCTGGAGTCTGGAAGCTGGTGCAGTGGCATACACCTATATTCCTAGCACTCAGGAGGCAGGGAAAGGAGGATCATTACTGAGTTTGTGGCTACCCTGGGCTACAAAGGGTAAGCTGGGCTTGAATTGCATAGCGAGACCTTGTCTCAAACATCAAATAAACCAACAAAAAAGCAATCCATCTGTAAGTAAAACCTCAGTAAGCTAGTTGTGCTGGGCTCCATGACAGATTAGAGACTCATTTTCTCTTGCCTGAAGAATACCAGGACCCAGCTGCAGGTTGATCCATTTCATACTCTCTTCTTTGTGGCCTACAAGGTACATCCTTAGCAGACCAAGGTGATTCTGATACTGACTGCCCAAAACCCACCTTTTGTACAAAAGCTGTTAGGCAATTATGACAGCCCCAGCAACTCCAAAGACTGCCCGTCTCAGCGACTTCTGCTGCCTCGGGAAGCATCTCCTGTGCAAAGCTGAAGTAAAATGGAGATGGTTATGATAAGAAACAGAAAGCCCTGAGAGGCACTGACAAAGATATGGAGAGGGTTGGGTGGGGGGCGGTGATGTGGAGCAGTGGTATTTTTCAGGAGGGAGAAGAGAAACTGGTAAGTTCCAGTCATGTTGATATTGTTATAAATATCAAATAAACTGTGGATTCTTGTTTCTTGGTCAAGGCAGGCAACAGATAATACACTTATTGGAAAACAGTATGTGTAGCTCTGTGTTGTGGGGCAGAGCAGTAATCCCAGAATTCAGGGGGATAAGGCAGGAGGATTGCCACAAGCTCAGAGCCAGCCTGGGCTCTCCAATGAGCTCAAGGACACCCCAGAGTACGCAAGGAACCCCTGGCTCAATAGACAACGCAAAAGCAAAAACACATGTGTATGTATTTATGTTCAATACAAAAACTGCATTGGTGATTTATTCAAAAACAAAAAATGGCCCACCTTCGAGAGCTGACTTTATCGATGTATCTGTGACTCTGAATCTGGCCAGTGCTCTTAGTTAATGGTGTAGGATGGTGACAAGCCGTGATGCTGGAAACGAAAAATATGCCGCTGTGTTTTAAGTTTAATCTGTAACAATCATCATCATCATCAATAATAGTAATAATTCTAAAAAGAAGAATGCCTTTCATGTTCCTAGTTCTATGAGAAAAAAGGAACATAATCTTTTATTCTGGAATTACTTGGGACTGGAAGAATGAAATCAGGCTGGGGAGAGGTAGCTCAGTGGAATAAGCGCTTCCCTGGCAAGCACAAGGGCCTGAGTTCAATCCCTGGTTCTGCCAAAAAAGAAATAAATAAATAAAAAGGTTTGCCCCTTTTAAGAGTGATAGTAGCTCAAGTTTATGATGACAAAATGCAAATAGACCTAATTTACATGTTTTATTAAGTGGTATGCACACTAGTGGTTCTCAAAGTGTGACTTGGGACCCTTGGGTACTCAGATTTTTCAGATCCATGAGGTTGGAGCTGCTTTCACAATAATATTGAAATACTGTCTTTCCCACTTTTCTGCTTGCTTGGGAGTCACAGTGTGAGGGTATCACTACCCTGAGCACTAGTGGAACACATTTAGGGGTTGGTGCGGTGCGGCTCAGTAGTGAAGCACTTGCCTCGTGCATGTGAAGCTCTGGGTTCTGGTAATTTCTAACATGGTAAATACTAGAAATATTGAACAAAAGCCTCATAGAGTCCTCAGTGATATTTTAGAAATATAATGAATCCTAAAGCCCAAAAGTTTGAGAGTGTTGGCTTAAACAAAATACAATTATTGACTCAGTGCTGTGTGTTCTCAAAAGCCTGTTAACATATTTCTGTGATTTTTCTCAATTTTTACTTGAAACTTGTAGCATTCAGTTTCAACCCTAATTCTCATCAAGAATAAATAAGACATGCTGGGACTTTATTTTGCTATTGGCTCAAGAGGAAAGTACCTGGGCAGTGGTTCTTGTTCTGCTTTTTTGTCAACCCTACTTTCCAAATAGTGTTAAAATTTGAGAAGGCTGACAATCACATGTTCTCCTAATCTGAGTTTAGAGCAATTGAGAAATAGAGTGAGGTAAAAGTGTTCATATTGAAAAGCGAGTCTGCAATGGAGGAATCAACTAATGACCAGCTCACCCCCAGAGAGAATCTGACCCATTCTGAGGCCAAATTTCAGACCAGCTTTATAAGAGATACTGAGAGATAAGGCACACCTTACAGGCAACCAGCAGATGCAGAGAGGGCTCTCTTTTGTAAAATTTGACGAACTTATTTTGGGAGTTTTTTGGGAAGCTGTTTGTCCTGAATGACAGCCATCATTCAGTATAAAACAGCAACCTCTAGAGAAAATGACCCTCCTCTATCCCTTGAATGTTGAAGATCACCAAAGCCCAACACTTGCCCTCTTGCTCTCAGGTGACTGTGACATAAATAGCTTTCAGGAATAACTGTTCCAAGAATTATAAATATGATCTCACTTTATTTTAGTCCCGAACTCTCCCAGTTTGCAAAGAGGCAGATTGGACATGTACACCACTGCCCAGGTACTTTCTTCTTGAGCCAATAGCAAAATAAAGTCCCAGCCTGTCTTATTTATTCTTGATGAGAATTAGGGTTGAAACTGAATGCTACAAGTTTCAAGTAAAAATTGAGAAAAATCACAGATCATCCCTTCTACTTAGGGGTTTCCACAGTTTACCGTTAATGAAACAGTTCTTGTTCCTCGCCCCATCTTAGTTACTTTTCTCTTACTGCTGAGACAAAATACCCAATGGTCAAAGGATGAAGCAGGAGAGGTTGCTTTGGATTACGTTTGTAGAGGTTTCGGTCCATAATTTGCTAGCTCTAAGGCATCGCAGAGCAGCCAGCTCATGGCACCGGGAGGTAGCAAAGCAAGCAAGGGAGAGGAGACGAGCTGCTTTCTGTCTCTTATATTGTATTCAGGCTACCAGGATTAGGGTAGTAGAAAACCTATCAGTGGACTGATGAGCGATCACTCACCCTTAAGCCCAGCACCCTTAATCCTAGCATTACACTATGACTCAAACACACCAGATTCAGCCATCTCTGCAAAAGCGCCATCTACAACTGCATGAGGCTTTGGGGGGACATCTAGACACAAACTGTAACACCCCCGCAGTACACACATGACTCACCTTCTTCTGTCTCACCTCGGAAAATAGCAAAAGACCAGGAAGAGCCTCTGAGTTCTCTCCTTCCCTCATGTCCCACATCCAGCCAGTGAGCAAGTCCTAGCACCTCTGCCTCCAAAATCAGTCCTGAACCTTGCCACAGCCAGTGTCCCAGTGCAGCCCACGATTGTGTCCCCAGCTGAGTAGCAGGGACCTCCTGACTGTCCCAAGTTTCTCACCACACTCACTGCTTCACACAACAGCCTGAGTGATCTTTTAAAAACATGCCTTACAGGTTTGCAGATGGCTCAGCCGACTAAAGCGCCAGCCTAGTCAGAGCGCAGATTTGGGGCTTGCGCACAGGCTCCGCCCCTGGAGCGTGCTGAGATAGAGATTGAGACTGGGGGTGGTGGTGAGCGCCTGTAATCCCAGCTCTCAGGAGGCTGAAAACAGGAGGATCACAATGAGTCTGACCTATGTAGTGAGACCCTATAGATCCTGTACCAAATATATTTCAAAAAAAAAAAAAAGCATTAGCTCCCTTGGTGCTCATGACTCACCTATGGCTTCACACCACACCTGGGATAAAATCCCCACTCCTGACCCTGTGCTTCGTGGTCCACCTGTGTGGAGAGGAAGTGACCCCCTTGTATTCTTTATGCAATCATTCAACATTATTAAGGAATGCCTTCTTTATGTCTGACACCCTTCTAGATGCTTATCAGTATAAGAATTAATAAAATTCCTGCCTCAGAAAGTTTAGGTTTTATTTTATTTTTATTTTTTTATTATTATTATTATTTTATTTTATTTATTTATTTTTTTTTTGTCTTTTTGAGACAGGGTCTCACTGTGCAGTTCAGGCTGGCCTTAAGCTCACTTTGTAGCTCAGGCTGGTCTTGAACTCACAACAATCCTCCTGCCTCAGCCTCCCTAGTGCTGGGATTACAGGCATGCGCCACCACGCCCGGCAAGTTTAGGTTTTATTGGTTATATCAAGATAAATGATTTTTAAAACTAGATACCTAAGTTAGATAAGTGGTTATGTGCTATGGGGAAACAGAAAGAACTGGAGGTGAGAGCTTAGGAAATGTTGTATGGAGATGCACTGCTGCCCGAAGAACTAGATTGATTAGGGTTAGTGCCCAAGGCTTAGGAAGCAATGGTTTAACTTGGCGGTGATCTAAAGATGAGGTGTGTTGAGCTTAACATAAGCTTCTCACATAATACATTCTCTAGCACACAGCTCAAATGTGTCATCTTGGGGCCGTGGAGATAGCTCAGTGGTCTAAGCACCTGCCTAGGGAAGCACAAGGACCCAGGTTCAATTCCTGATACCACATGCTGTACCTGCCCCACCCCAGGTGCACCAAGCCAGCCACCAAGACCCAGCATGGTAGAACACGCCTATAATCCCAGCATTGAGAAGGCTGAAACAGGAAGATCATTATGAGTCTGAGCTGCATAGTGAGACCCTGTAACAAATACATAATTTTTAAAAAATACATGTGATCTCCTACAACAAATTATCCATCCATCCGTTCATCCATCCATCCTTTTTATTCAGTAAGCATTGTGTGTTTGGTGCCAGGCATTGGGAAAGATCATGTGAATAAGCAATCATGGGACAGCTTTCTGCTACTATAACATAGTTGAGATAATCAGTTTATAAAGAGAGAAAGTTATTTCAGCTCACTGTGTTAGTGCTGGAAATCTAACCCTGGAGCTTCTGCATGCTAAGCAAGGGCTCTATCATGGAGCTATACCCCCAGTGTGAGAGTGAGGTTTAGAAACACCAAATAATTAAAAGGATCAGACTAGTTAATATGGATCCATTATCAGGGAGATGCATTGCTTTTGGGCCTCTGGTTGGGTGGCCCAATGGGAAATTCCCAAACTAAACTATACCTAGAAGTCCCAAGTGTTGAAGGGGAGGGAGGCTAGAGATTCGCTAAGAGCCCTTGGCACTCTGGTGCCTCCTCTTTGCTTCTGTCTACAGTGATGCAAAGACCAGGGACACAGTTTTCTTGGCTAGACATCCCCAAGCTCTCTCTCTGAGTCTTCGATGAGGAAATTTGAAGGCCAAAGGAAGTGGCGTTGCTCAGCCACCGACCCTTAAGAACAGAAGACTTGAGTGCAGGTTCTGCCTCTGCCATTAGCTTGTCTCCTGCACTTAGTCACTTAGTGTCTCTAAGCCTCAGTTCCAGGGGGTGGAGGTCGGAGACAGAGCACTTTCTCAGCAAGCACGAGGCTTGGGTTAGATCTCTAGCACTGCAAACAAAACACTCTATGCTAGCCTTATTTTTTGTATCCATAAAAGAGCATTCATCCCATCTGACCTCCATGCTATGAAATGCATTACATGTTATATAACATATTTATTTGTTTTTTTTATTTTTCAGATAATGCTATATTTGGATAAAGTATATCTCCAGAGACACACAAATACATTCTTCAATCTCTCAAGGTCTGTGGAATTACTTAGAAATATTAATTACAAAGGAAACTAAACAAATTAACCAGGCCATAAAATGTTTGAGTCAGATAAAACATACGTCTTCATTCATTCTGTTCCATCCTTTAGAGTTCAATATTCTGGTAGCTGAGAGGCTTTGAATCATTACAAACACTTTCAAAGGTGAATTACTAGCCGGGCGTGGTGGCGCATGCCTGTAATCCCAGCACTCGGGAGGTGGAGACAGGAGGATTGTTGTGAGTTCGAGACCAGCCTGAGCTACAGTGAGCTTAAGTCCAGCCTGAACTGCATAGTGAGACCCTGTCTCAAAAAAAAAAAAAAAAAAAAAAAAAAAAAAAAAAAAAAAAAAAAAAAAAAAAAAGGTGAATTACTTAAAGTTTATAGTAATCCCCTCTTCTAAATGTGCTAAGTATTTAAAAAAAAAAAAAAAAAAGGTGGGGGGAGGGCTGGGAAGATGGCTCAGTAGAATAAGCACTTCCCTGGCAAGCATAAGGGCTTGAGTTCAATCTTCAGTTTTGCCAGAAAAATAAAAAATAAATGTGTAAATATTAGTTTACTTTTTTTCCGTGAATCAGAGGAACATGCTGGCCAATCATAACTGTCAGGCTGAGAGCTAATAGCTCTATGATAATAGCTCCAGTTAGTTAATTACATTAACTTATTTGTCAGGACCATAATTTTGATGATTTAAATATCTGCATACTTGGCTGGCAAAATAAGGTGTCCATGGTTAGAGCTTTGTGTTATATTTCATTGCTCTTCTCTAAAGTGAGCTTAAAATCCTCTTGTGGCCAAATCTCACCGGGCTACAACATCTTAGTCTCACTGCTTCTTAGATGAAAGAATTTCAAATTTCAGCTTGGCTTGGTTCCTTCTGGTAGCTAATAATATCCATGTTCTACAGTGTAAGTAAAGTGCTCCCTGACCTAGGACCAGGGGCTTCTTGGGATTTGTCTATACATCAGTAAAATATTAACCTTTATTTAATTACTCTCTGCCCCCTTAGAAAGCTAAGATCCAGAAAGTCAACACATTCTGGTGTGGGAAGAGATCTGACCTACAACCTTGCCTCAGCCATGCTGGCTGTTTAGTATCCTTGGATAAGAAGAGAAACAGCCAGGCCTAGAGCAGATCTTTGGCTTCCCAAAAGACAAATGTCTCATTTGAAGGACAGTGAAGAATTGGCTTGCCACCATTTTATGGGCAGTGACAGAGATGACACTCCTGGTCCCATCCAGCAGCATAGTCCTCCTCTTCTCCCCACCACCTCCAGACAGAGCCACACACACACGCTTCACCCCACAGCTAAGCACCCTTGTGTTTATGAAGCCCAACCTTTTCTCAGAGGAAGGTACCCCTGCCAGACAGCTTGCTGTTGTCAGCCCAGGGGGAACTCTATTCTCTTACTCCAGACAGAAAGTTTGGAAGGAAGGCCCCAGCGCCCTAAACAGGCAGCAACATGAGGGACCAGGGAGGAGTGTATCAGTGCTGATGCAGCCCTCCTCAGGTGACCTAATGTGGTTTTATTTTGGGCTGAGTCACGGGCAACAAGCACCCCCAGGATGACAGTCAGGTTGTATGCCATGGCCTACCCTCCTTGCATCCTCTTCTGTAAGCCCAGCCTATTTCTTCCTGGGCACCTTTGGCTTTGTGGGACCACTTGTGGTCTCAGAACTTGTCTTTTGTTCTTATATCTCATTTACCTGACTACCCTAAGCTCCTCCAGGGAGGATGCCTTCCCCTGAGGCCCCCAACCCTGCCACTGCATGTTTCTACTCTGTCCCCTGGGTACCCCACAATAGACTCAGGCCCCAAACAGAAACTCACAAGTCACAAAACAATATTTGGACTTTGATCCCACCTGCAAAGGCAGGAAGTCCAGCCACCCTCTCCCCCTTCCAGGAATGTTTGGTATCTGTCAGGGCACAAGTTCCCTCAGTAAACACTAGGTGACCAGCTTTCCTCCTTTTTTGTCTGACTTCCTGTCAGGCTAATGCTGGCCCTGGAGGCTTCCTGAGGCACCAGGGTCCCTAGGAAAGGCATCAGTCCCCTCTGCCCGATTGTTGCTGCAGCCATAACCTGCTCCCCAAGAGGTTCCTGCAGGCCCTGGAGTCCTTTCTTGTCACTCTCCTGTGTTGGAGGACAGCCTGGCAGAGTCAGAAGCCTCCTTCAGCGTGTGGCCATCTCCGGGGAGAGGTGCATGGTTTTTCTTTTGGGTCTTTCCAGAGCAGTTTCTCAATGGCAGTTTTTTGTCTGATGGAAAGAGTCCTTTGGATCATCAATTCTGGAGATCATTTCCATAAAACCTCACTCACGTCTTTATTTTTGTCATTAGTTTTAGGATCAGGATGCACAGTGCCCCCATGACACACACCTCATGTCTTCAGGCCACAGCAGACAGCATGGGACCACCGTTCACCAGTCGCACTGTGGAAAAGTGAAAGGAAATCTTTCCATAATTAGCCTTGAAAATAACCTAAATATTTTGTCCCCAAGTACAAAATATTATACATATCTTCCCAGTTTTTCTGCTTCTCAAGCCTGGGACTGCCTTATCATTTCTCTAAAATGTATTCTTTGTTGAAATGCTCTTTAAAACAGATCCTAACTCATTGATCCGTGTGATTGCCTTAGTTACTTTCCTTATTGCTGAGACAAAAATACCTGGCATGCAAAGTTAGAGGTGGAAAATTGATTTAGCTCATAGCTTGTAGAGGTTTTGTTCCACAGTCCTCTGGCTCCAAAGCAGACAGGCAAAGCAAAGGAGAATCGTGGCAGGCAGAAGGTAGCAAAGCAACAAGGGGTGACCACAGTGCTTTCTATCCTTTGTACCTGATCCAGGTTACTCAGGGCAGGTGGCACTCACATGGTGCCTTAGTCTTACAGTGCCTTTGGGCTGAGCATTACACCATGAGTCAGTCTCAGTGTCACACAATCTAGACCCAGCCACCTCTGAAAGAGCACTACCTGTGAGCAGGGGGACATCTAGACACAGCCAGGACAGTGACTTTCTCTGGCATTTGCAGCAGGCTAGCAAATGTCTCTGTAATGATAGCACTGTGTCATGAGCCTGGGGGGGGGGGTGGTGGTGGTAGGTGACATTTCACGGCCAGAGAGGAACTGTGGGAAATGGGGCGGATGCAGAGCTCTTATGAACTGTAGGGACCAGGGTCAAGATGCCCGTTTTGTACAGGTTCGTGGATACCTTTTCACAGGCTTGATCTTTTGCAGGACTCCAGAGTTGTTTTTTTCTAGCCAATTAATTCATGGATTTTCTTGCAAGACCCTGGTATAGTTTGTATCTAGAGAGGTCCACAGAGCCTCATGTAGTCATAGGGCAGGCTTCTTGAGTTTGTGATTATGCTGGGATTATGGGTGTGAGTGCTGCACCCGCCCTGGGCAGGCCGCCCGTGTACAACGTAAGGCAGAGGCCTGCTCTCTGCCCATCCTCCCCTTTTGCTCTCGCTGTTTTCGCTGCCTTCCTTCACCATGGATGGCTACCACCTGCGATGTCTACTCTGCCTTGGAGGCAGCCATGGGTGGACAGGAATCTCTACAGTGAGCCAAATAAACTCTTCCTTTATTCTGGGTGGCAGGGATTTTTATTGTCTCAGCCATAAAAGTAACTGAGATAGATCCCAACAAGAGACCTTTTTAAATGGAAGGACTACTATGCAGGCAATGACTATGGCTCCTGAAGGACACAGAAGCATCTCGGGGACAAAGATGAGGCAAAGCCTGGCAAATTCAATGTGCTACTTCCTCTTCCTGATAGTTTTAATATCAGAGAACTAGCTTCAAAGATATACAAAGGAACAAAAAGTGGAAAACATCGCAAAATGGATACAAAAGGTAGGAATGAAAGAAGAGTCAGGACCAACTGTCAACTGACTAGAGCAATTGAAGAGTTTTTAGAAATCAGCTTAGTCTAATTTAAGCAAAGGAGAATTTACTAAATACAATTTATTACGTTTCCAATAAGGCCAGAAAACCAAGCTGGCTGACTCTGGAGTTAGAAAACAGTGCCCATAATTAGGCCTCAATGCTGGGGGTGGCTGAAGAGCTAGGATGCTATGCATTACTCCAAAACCGTTGCCCCTGCAGCCTCTGAAAATGGTCCCACTTCCACTCATCACGTCAGCCTCAACCTGAATGGCAGTTTCTTTGTATTTCTGGCTTCTTATTCATGATAGGTTCTAGCCCAACTACAAAATGCTAAATTACCATGTTTAGCATGGTTGAAGCCTCCAAAATGAGGCAGCTTATTTTCCCAATGACCACTTCTTCCTTCTTCCTCACCCCAGCTGTGGATACCTTCCCCATGCACACAAGGGAGCCCGAAGTCAGCACCTTGCGTGTCACTGAACCTGCTCCTGAAGCTCCACCCCTATCAAAAGTCCATAAAATCTCAGGCTTCCTGTCTCAGGTCAGAGGATCTCGCCATCTCACTGTGATCGGTCCTCCTCCATGGTAACAAAGGCTTTTCCCTCCCTTTTCCCTACTACTGCTTCTCTGTTGCACTAAAAAACCTGAGCAGTTCAACCTCTGGATTTGGGGCTCCTGACTGAATGTCAGGCCTGGATATGGCAAGGGTGTAACAAACCTGGGAAGGCAAGCATCCAGCATTTTCCAGTTCCAGAGTAGAAGTTGAGCTCTCCATTGAAAGCAAGGAAGTCTTCAGATATAGGAAAAGAGAAGCAAAAAGGTAAGACACATTTATTGCAGTGTACTCTTTGGGCTGACCCCCAGTTGTCACACATCCTGGGTGACATAAGGGAGTCTCTCTGAAGACCAAATTTAGGGTGTGGCAAACCCAGAACTCAGAATTGGAGGCAAGGTTACTGTGAGTTTGAGTTCACCCTGGGATTCACTGGGGTACGTGGTGATCTCAGGCCACCTTGAACTGCAGTGAGACCCTGTCTCAAAAGGTAATAAAAATTACAAATAATTTATTTCCCACTTGGGCAGTTTACTAAATACTGAGAGTCATGCATAACACATAAAAGTATTGAGACTAAGTCGTATGTCCAGTGACCCGTCCAGCAGGCCAATCACCGCAGGTCGCCTGGGGGAGGAGTGGGGACTGACAAAGACATGGGACAGGGACGCGAGAAATGGAGACAAGACAGGATTCTGATCAAGTCTCGTTTATTCAAGGAAGTGAAGTAGCTTATATAGCAGAGGGGAGGGAAGTCAACGTCATCAATGAGGTAGATACATTAGGGTAATATTATAGGCTAATAACATTCATGT
>PVKA01025429.1:0-32978 GCA_004027165.1 Ctenomys sociabilis | reverse complement strand
GAGAAAAAAAAAACGTTTTTTGAAAAGTCTTTTGTGTAATATGTGAAGGAAGAAATAAGAGGTATGTCATAAATTTAGATGAGATAACAGGGAGACCTACATTATATATATATATACATATATATATATATATATATATATATATATATATATATATATATAATTATTTAGTGCAGGGTATACAGGGTCTCACTACACAGACTGGACTCATGATTCTCCTGTTTCAGCTTCCCAAGTACTGGGATTACAGGTGCGCGCTTCCATGCCCAGTTTCAATGTCATCTCAGCATGCCCTGGGGACAGGACTGGCATGGTAACCTGGAGATCAAATCTCTGACCTCCCCCCCGCCAGGGCTGCCTAAACAGATGCTTTAATCTGCTGAGCTATCTGGCCAGCCCTTAAAAAAAAAATCAATAGTGAGAAATGAGGATGAGAAAGGATTTTATGACTAAGAGAAATATGAGAAAATGTTAAAGGGAGACATTGAAGGGGGAGAAGAAAGAAAAATAGAGGAAGGATAAAAACAGGAGAAAGAGGGCCTGGGGAGATAGCTCAGCAGTCTGAGCACCTGCCTGAAAAGTGCAAGAATCTGGGTTCTATCCCCAGTACCGCATGCTGTGCTGGCTCCGCATAAGCTGGCCACAGAAGTGGGCGTGAGAGTGCATGTCTGTGATCCCAGGGCTGGGTAGGCTGAGACAAGAGGGTCACTGCAAGTGTGAGCTGTGTAGCAGGACCATACACCAAATAAATAAGTAAATAAATAAATAAATAAATAAATAAAAACAAGAGAAAGAAATAAGGTGAAAAGAACTAAAGGTAGATGGAATGAAAAGTTTTCCCTCGATAAACTATATTGGGGGGGGGGAGCCGGGCGTGGTGGCGCATGCTTGTAATCCCAGCACTCGGGAGGCTGAGGCAGGAGGATTGTTGTGAGTTCGAGACCAGCCTGAGCTACAAAGTGAGCTTAAAGCCAGCCTGAACTGCATAGCAAGACCCTGTCTCAAAAAAGACAAAAAAAAAAAAAAAACCTATATTGGGATAAAAGGGCAAGAAGAAACACAAATATATATTCATATCCACTCTTAAAAGGAAAAAAATTCCAAATAATGGAATAGAAGAGGGAGGAGACAAGCATAAAACAGTAAATAAATAAATAAATAGTTATCTGTTGTTTTAAACAAGTGGTTCTTTTCCACAATCTAGGAATAAGAATCACAGCTCACACCAAGATGCCTTTGCTCACGCTGGAGGTCTAAGATGGTAATCTTCCTCCAAAAATAGTGCTGGGTGCAGACATCCACATGCAGTGGGGACAGGGCACCAACACGTCCTTCCGATCCCGGGTGACTACGGCTGAACCTTGCCTCCCACATGAGCTGGGTCCATGTTCACTGCTCAAGCCCTCAGAACTCCATCCACGAGGTGTGTGCTGTGGATGTCCTGCCCTCATTCACTCTGAAAACTTCACAGTGTGGAGTGTGGCCTGAAGCCAAGAGGATGTTCTGGAACTTGGGTTCAAATGCCGAGCCCTTCCCCACAATTGCATCTGCAGCAGCTCTTGTCCCACAACTGTGGCCCCTGTGGAAGAGGTCACTCACCTACTGTTTACTGTGGAAGGCCATTTTGAGAGCAGTCTCCCACATTCTCCTCGCAGGTTTCAACTACAGCAGATTCTCTCAGTCCTAGGTGATTCTCTCTTCCTTAAAGAATGTTCTGTGAATAGTGTTCTTTGGGTTGGAATCTTCAAAGCAGAGTTCAGATCTGGCCACCATGCCGTGTTTGGTTAATCCATCAGTGTCTCTTTCCTTTTATGACAGATTCTCCTCCTCTCCATGTTTCTTTTTGATGTTCTTGGAGTCCCTTGGACATGGTTCCTCCTGTACTCAGACATTTAGAGCCATCCGGATCATTCCTCCTCAGGGATCCTTGCTCAGCTTCTGTGATATGACTCTTCCAATCAGCCAAACTAAACCTCTTGTTCCAGATTTTTGCTGTGTTCAAAAGTAGGCACATTGTTTGGCTGGCACTTCTGCTGTCTCATGGATAAGGGAAATAATTTCATAGGGTTTTTGTTATTACTGAGAAGCACCTTTTTCTTTCATTGAAGAACTTCCTTTACCATATCTTGTTAAGACAGTTCTTATGGTAATGGACTTCATAATTTTTCTCTGTGAGTCTTCATCTCTTTCTTCTTTTTGAGGGATAGCTTTGCTAAATGCAGTAATCTTATTGGCAAGATATAGTCCTTCAGCATCTTTCCTCCTGGCTTGGAGGATTTCTATTGATAAATCATCTGTATCCTTTAGGAACTCTCTTGTATCTATTTTCATTCTTTTCTCTTCCTATGTTCAGTATCTGCTGGTTGTCTTTGATTTTTGACAGTTTGATTATATTTTGGTGTACTTGTATTTAGATTGAATCTAATTGGAGGTCCTCAGCTTTTTGTTCTCAATTATTTATATCTGTTCTCTGAGTTGAACAATTTTAAGCTACCTTATTAAATGAGCATTCTATTTCTTTGCTTTGCCTCTATAATTTCCATAATTTGTGTAACTGCTCTTTTGAATCTGTATGATAAATGCATAGCTTTTCTTCAGTCATTTTCATTTTTACTTTATTTTACTCCTCCCTATATTTTCAAAAATCCTGTACTCAAGTTCAGAAGTTCTTTCTTCTGCTAAATCATTTCTGCTCTTGTTCCTCCCTACTGAATTCTTAACTTCACTTGCAGTTTTGGGGTCAAGATTTCCCTTTTTAAAAATTAATTTCAATCTCTATTAAATTTCTCATCTTGTTCTTTTAATCATTTATTTTATTCTTGATTTCTTTAAATTCTCTCTGTGTTTTCTTGAAGCTCAATTATCTTTAAAAAACATTACTTTGAATTTTTTTTCTGAAAGTTATATAAATGGCCAACAAATACACAGTATCATGGGCTATCAGGGATATGCATATGAAAAAATATAATAAGATAACATCTCACACCAGCAAAATGGCTACTATCAAAAGACAAGTCAAAATAATGACAAATTCTGGCAAGGATGGTAGAAAAAAAGCCAATTATACTTTGCTGATGGGAATGTAAATTAGAATTCTCATTATATAGGACACTATGGAGGATCCTCAGAAAAACTAAAAAAAAGGGCCAGGGAGATGGCTCAGTGGAATAAGCGCTTCCCTGGCAAGCACAAGGACCTGAGTTCAATCCCTGGTTCTGCCAAAAAAAAATAAAATAAAATAAAATAAAAAAATAAATAAATAAACCACCTCCATCTTTTGGGGCCAGGGAGGTGGCTCTGTGGAAAAAGCGCGTCCCTGGCAAGCGCAAGGGCCTGAGTTCAATCCCTGGTTCCAAAAAAAAGAAAAACTAAAAAAAAAAAAATTACAGTTATTATACAGGATTCAGCTATCCTATATTGAGGATATAGCCAAAGGAAATAAAATTACCCATGAGAAAGGACATACCTGCACAACCATGGTTACTGCAGTACTAAACACAGTAGCCAAGTTACAAAATCAACCTACATGCCCACAAATGAATGGGTTAGTAAAGTACAACATATATATATATATATATATATATATATATATATATATATATATATATTTATATATTTATATATATTTATATATATAATATTTATATTTAGCTTAATTGATGAACCTAGAGAACATTATGCTAAGTGAATTATGCCAGCCATGGAATAAAGTATTACATAAAGTATTAATACTTTATGTGGGAGCTAAAAATGGTTGATCTGAATTTGTGATTGATCAGAATAGTGAACATTAGAAGCTGGGAAGTAAGGAGAAGGAAAATGGAGGGTAGGTGACTGGTGCCAAAGGCACAGCTGGGGAAGTGGAATCAGCTACGGTGTTCTGTACCACATGGGGTAACTACAGTTCACAGTAATCTACTAATATACTTTATGAGGACCTAAACAAGAGAAGTTCAAAGACTACGTGTAAACAATATGGACAGGAAAATGCTAATTATCCTGCTTCTATCTATTTATGGTGTATGTATGTGTGGACCTGTCACACTGTACCACATTAATATATACAATTATTACATCTTAATAAAAAATTAAAAGCTTCTCTCTCCCTTTCTCTATCTCTCCTCCTCCCTCCCTCCCCATCTTCCTCTCATTCTCGTTCTCCTTCTCCCTCTCTGAAAACGCTGAGACAGTGACTGATAAGGGCCTGCAGAGTGAGCATCCAGGGAGTAGGGAGATAGCTCAGTAGAATAAGTGCTTGCCTGGCAAGTACAAGGTCCTGAGTTCAGTCCCCAGTACTGCCAAAAAAAATGGTGTCTTTAGAAGTACGGAGTGAGCATCCAACACATCCAGCAGTGGCCTCTGAGTAGCCCAAGCAGACTCCTCCCATGTTTCCAGTCAGCCATGATTAGCTCACAGGCCTTTCTCCTGTTGCTTCCTTCACCATGGCTCAAAAATGGACTCTTTTCTAGTGTTTGCTTCACTCAGGAAAGGTGGAGGAAACAAGAATTCTTAGTGCCTGAATTAGGAAAACAAAACCTTTGCCAGGAAATTCCATAGGTGTTTTTAGGTTGTATTTGCCAGAAAAACTGTGTCATATGACTACTGCTATGTGAAGAGACATTGAGAAATCACAAGTAGCCCTTTACAAGCCTCATGAGTCAAAGATTTTGTGTCTTCAGTGACTTTTTCAAAGACATTGGTTTGTATGTACTAATCTTCATTCTTCCAAATAACTCCAATGGGGACAGGACTCCAGGAATATAGTGTTGCCAAAGCACTGAGCTTTGGAATGTAGTTAACATGGAGTTAGATCCCAGCTCCAGCACCTGCCAGCTGTATCCATGGATGCAGTCATTATTTCTCTTCAAAAAGGGTTTTTGTTAATTTTCTTGCTTGTTTCTAAGAAGAAATCTCTTTGATTTGTTCCTACAAAGTCTGTGAGGGCAGCATTTGCCTGCGACTGCTAACAGTGAGGTAAGCCCACCTCTGGCACTTGTGTGTGCTGGCTAACATTGCTTTAGGCAAGTAGACAGGTGCTATCGTTTTGTTTCCTCTCTCTGTAAAACAGTCTGGTCACTTCAGTGGACACCTGTGAGGACTCTAAAGCAGAAGCAAATTAAAAAATTAAAATATCCCTAGCAATGTACATTTTTCAGTGAACTATTAATTTGGAACACAGCCTTGAAAATGGAGTCATTTTATAAAAATTTTAACCCCAAAATAGCTTTAAATCTGAGTGTCAAGAAACTTTATCTAAACTGCTTCTCTTATAAAAACCACTGCAAAATAATTCCCCTGACCAAACCACAGCTTTGTTCAAGTTATCTATTTATTTATTTTTTTTAGAATTATGCAATACCTAGTATTTGACTAATGCTGACTATGCCCTGTTGAAATATCACCAATGTAGAAATTAGAATTATTTTACTCAATAACTCTATTTCCAGATGAGTTCATCTAGGATTATGAACACAAGCAAATAAACTATTTAAAAAATATGGACCTATTACACTTTTAAAAGTTCCCTATACATTTAGACAATTTGTTTAATGGGAATGCCTATTACATCAAACTGTTGATTTTTTAAAAAAGTTAAATTATGATGTGATTAAATTAGAAATCACTTCTTACCAAATACAGCAAACATAGACCACAGTAAAAAAAAATATGAGCATATAATTTTTGCTAGCACGGTATTTTTTCTGGAACTGTAGAGTTCTGCTGATATTTTCATTTCTTTTTTTTCCTCTTTTTTTCAGTATCAGCACATGTAGAATATAATTTCAAAATAAAATATTTGGTTAAGTGGTTATATTTAATCTCACAGAAGAGTAAAAGGAAAATCCAACACAGAAAGTGTGCTGTACCTTTAAGAAATTACTGTACAAAATTTTTTGTTGAGAACTTTAATGGCTTTCCTAGGATTCAGATTAAAAGTCATCAGTTTTCCTCTCTTGCTAACAGTGCATCCATTCACAATTTTATTTCTGGAGGATATACTGCACACTGTATTATTTAACTATAATCTCATTTAGATTTGAAGCTTATGTGGCAAATACCCATGCTGGAAAACTCTGGGCTGTAAAAAGATAAGTGATCTATATTTTTGTTAATTTTTAGTGTAATGGCTATAATTCAATCTATGATAAAAGAAGGCTGCAAATATAGGATAACTTCAGTGTACAAGGTGGTTTGAGCATAAAAAAGAAAATGTCAGTAAGAAGGCCAAGGACAGAAAGGGGTAAAGAAGGAAAGATGGGGTGGGTGATGAACAAGAGCTGAAAAAGGAAATTCCATGAAGGTACTTGGAAAGGGTGGAGCTAGAACCACTGACTTAAGAGCTGAGTGATAGCTCAAAAGATATAAAAGCCTAGTTGGGCCAGGTAGAGACACTGCCCTGAAACCTAGGGCAGACACACAGGTGCAACCTAGCAGGGGCCAGCAGAGGCACTCTCTGAAGCCACAGATACCATCCAGGATGCTGCGCCTCTTCTCTGTCCAGCTCCTAGGAGTCTGGCTGCTGCTGAGCCACGTTTCTGGGAGGGTACCTCCTGGATGGTTGGACGACGTTATTAAGCTATGTGGCCGCGAATTAGTCCGAGCCAGGATAGAGATTTGTGGCAAGGTCTCCCTGGGAGCCAGAGCTTTGGACCAAGAGGAAGAGCGCACTCTGGGATCTGGACCATCCACAGGTAACAGCGATGCCCGCGGCTTCCCCATCCCTGCCGGTCCACACTTCCCATTGGTTGCCTCCGGCTGCATGCCAGCCAATCAAAACAGGGACTCGCGTAGCAGGCACAGCAAAGCACCTCCACCTAGAAGCACAAGGTATTCCTTCCTCCAGATCAGTGATGTCTGAACAAGGTTGATGCCCGCCGGAGAGAAGGAAAAGCTGAGCAGACCAGATTGCTGGTGTGGAGGCAACCGGGTGCCTGGATGGGGTATCTCCAGTTGTCTGTAAAGCGGGTATAAAGTAAGGTCATGAGCTGGGTATTAAGCCTGTATGTGTGCTTAAGGGCATGCTGCTGCACTAACAGCTCGTGGGGTTCAGGGATGGAGACAGGAAGCTCTTCTACTTCTCGAAGAACCCCCACTTGCCCCTGTAGCGCCCTTTCTAATGAACTTCCTACTTCTTAGGTGAATTAGGTCTTTTTGTTCACCTGATGGGTCAGGGTGGCAGTGGGGTGCGGTCAGGCAGGGAAGGGAAGAGAAACGAAAGTCACAGGAGAACTGAAAACTGAAGAGGATCAGAGAAAAGGGACGCTTGCCAGGAGGCCCAAAGGTCTTGCAGAAGACCGTTCTAGTTCTGGAAGCTTCTGGGAACTGCAGTAGGTATATTTTTAAAGCAAGACCTCAGAATTGAGCACAGCTCAAATCTGGAATGGCTTTAAAAATATTTTTGTTAGTTACAAAGCATGTATAATGATAATTTGGAAGAAAATTAGAGTAACAGTGAAAATAAAAGGTATAGGTTAATATAATCGATTTAGGGTTATGTTCAATTCAGAAAAGGCAAGGTCAATCACTGGTAAGTCATTTATATCACATATATATAAGATGATAAATCACAGCTACACTTTATAAGACACATATTCTACACATAAGTGACACTCACACAAAGTTATTTGGCACAGCATATCCATTTCCTTCTTTCACAAGATTTAAAGTGATATTTTAAAGTTATTTTTCTTCATTGTCAGAAATCGATTCATTAATGATGGTCTTTACATAATTCTTTCTTTCTTTTTGCAGTACTGGGGATTGAAACTTTACATAATTCTTACATAAATTTAGTAGAATAGCAGTCTAGGAATTTACTAACAGACTAGATTGTACTACATTTGCTACTCACATGAAAAGAAATTATACACAAAGACAGTAAAAAAAAAGGGGAAGCATCAATATAAAACACTTTGAAAAATACATGTGAATATAATGAGAAAATGAAAACATTAAATGACAAAATAAATGTTAACATTTGAATATAATATGTGCATCTTTGGCATTTTCACTGTGAATTAAACTGGGAGCAATTTTGCACCATTTTATTCTCCAAAGCCTGACTGCCACATAACCTTGTGTGCTACACAACAACAGTAGGTCAGTGACAGATTGCGTCTACAGTGGTGGTCTCCTCAGTCTGTAGTGAGCTAAAACTTCCTATCACCCACTGATATAGGTGCAGTAAAGTCAAACATATCGTGCTGCTGAGGCACACAAACCTACCTCAGTCAGTGGTATAAAAAGAGATAGTGCGTCCTTGATAATGATAACCAGCACATATTTAATATCAGTGATAAGCATTACTGGTTTATATATTTACTATACTTTTGTTATTTTAGGATGTACTTTTTAAAGTATACTGTAAAGTAGGATACTGTGTTACGCTGGCAGTAACCTCATGAGGCTCTTGTTTACTACATCTCTTGATTGCTTTAAGAGAACTCTACTGTTTAGAACTACGTAAATATACACTATGGTATTTGCACAATGACAACAGCACATTTCTCAGATTTGCCCTTCTTTAAGTGACACATCACTGTATGTTGAAACATTGTTAGACAGTTATATTATTTCCAAATTGTTGACAATGGTTTGCTGAACATATCCAGGTACAGATAATATGGCCAAACTTCTACTTCCTTAGAAGGGAGCTTTAATTTTTAAACTATTTTAAAATAATTTTCTATATTGCTTCCTAATACATAATTTAATTGGAAACAGCCTAAGAAAATATTACTTGCATGTATGGATTTACTAGAAGTACATGACAGTGATTTGTGACTCAAATGAGGTTTGACACTTCTACTGTTGTGCAGTATTAATTTTGCATGTACATTATTAAACTATTAGTTAACCACTTTACCCCCACAATGTTCCAAACTATCACTTACTCTAGCCCTATTTATTTATTTTTAATGTATTTGGTACAGAGTCTCACTACGCAGCTCAGACTTATAGTGATCCTCTGTTGTCAGCCTCCTCAGTGCTGGGATTACAGGCATGCACCACCATGCCAGTCTTGGTGGCCGACTCAGTGTATTTGGAGGAGGGACTAGCATGGTATGTCGTGCCGAGGATCGAACTCCTGTCCCTGCACTTGCCTAAGCAGGCAATTAGTCTGCTGAACTATCTGACCAGCCCAGTAAAGGGACAGTTTTATCTCATTTGTGGTTAACCAAGCAGCTACTTTCTTCCCTTAGACTTAGAACTTCCAGCATGTTTGAATTATTTCAAAAATGCCTAATTAATAAGCAGAAGGGCAGTTTTGCTGTCCATGAAGAAGTGTAGCAAAAACTGATTCAGGTTTACTCCATAATTTAAATTTCATCTGTATTTCTAATTTCTTTAAATGCTAACTGAAATTGTGTTAATTAGGAAAGGTAAGGCTAGGAGACAGTTTGTAACTGACAAGTTTTCTGAGGGCAAGAAATTTTTATTTCAGTCTCCTAGATGGCAGTGCCAGACATATGGAAACAACAGTTAGTGAATGTTCAGCTAAACTGTGAGAGTATAAAGAAGAACAAGGATGTCAGTTGATTCCAGCAGATTCCAAACCCAGTTTTCAACCTTGCTATTTACCAGCATAGCTCTGGAACACATACCATGCTCAATACACTAGTAATATACACACACCACAGAAGAATTTCATTTCTTCTGGAAGTCCATGAGCTTGGGTTAGTGTCCTTTCAATCCATTTCTCTTTAAAATAAAATACTTTTGTCCTGGAAGAGATACTGTGGGGGAAAGAAATTTCTAGTTATGTGAGGGATGTTAAAGACTTGTAGCCCCTGCTGATCTTTTAGAGCTACTGGGAGTTTGGCTTTTCCAATTTTACTCTGATGCCAGTCAACTTTCCATCATGGAACATTTGATAGCTTAAACTAATTTTTAAAAAATGGGTTTTGCACCAGGAATCAAACTCAGGACCTTGCACTTGCCAGGCAGGTGCTTGTGCCCCTGAGCTATATCCCAAGCCCCTAAAATCTTCTGAATTGATTATTGTTAGAACACAGAACTTTCTTAGTCATGAAGAAAATTCTTCAGATAAAAAGAAATCCACTTATAGACAAAGAGTTTAGAATGATCAAAATGATGTCAGAAGATAACAGTTCAATGCCAACAAATAAAAAGTATCATGATAAAAGCAAAGAGGAGCTGATAAAGAGAAATGATGTGTGACTAAACAGAACAGAACTTTCAAAAGATTCTAATACTGGGGCCAGGGAGATGGCTCAGTGGAATAAGTGCTTCCCTGGAAAGTGCAAGGGCCAGAGTTCAATATCCAGTTCTGCCAAAAAAAAAAAAAAAAAAAAAAAGATTCTAATACTTTATGGTGACCAATTATAATCAAGCTAAGTTATTTAGATACGAGGACACTTTCTGATTCTGTTTCAATGTTTAATTTCATTGAGTGAATGAAGGGGACCAGGGAGATGGCTCAGTGGAATAAATGCTTCCCTGGCAAGTGAAAGGGCCCAAGTTCAATCCCTGGTTCTGCAGAACAAAAAGTGGGATGTCACTGAGTGAATGCTCTCTTTTTTGACTCTACAAAGATTGGTAGTTTTCCTGATGCTCCTTGACATAAACATTTTTTTCTCTTCCCCATTTTTAACTTGACAGAAATTATGCCATCCTTGATCAACAAAGATGCAGACACCATAAATATACTGGAATTCATTCCTCATTTGCAACAAGAGTTGAAGGCAACACTGTCGGAGAAGCAGCTGTTATTACCGCAGCTACAACAATATGTACCTGCATTAAAGACAAATGTTGGAGTTCAAGAGCTTAAGAAAATTATTCATAATGGACAAGATGAAACAGAAGACAATGGCCATTCAGGACTGTCTAGTATCTTAGACTTGAAAGTTCATTCACCAAAATGGAGACAGTTTGAAATGGCAATGAGTGACAAATGTTGCCAAATTGGTTGTACCAGAAGATCTGTTGCTAAATCATGCTGAGATTAACTTAATGGTCTGTAGCTTGTAAAATATTCCTGTGTATTCATGCTGATATTTTTCTGATGCTTTCTTCCAGCTCTCTTGATTAGAATATGGGATACCAATGTGAATAGTTGCATTTCTCATTTCATGTAAAAATCTCTTCGCATTATTGTAGTTTCTGTTTAATAATACTTTTATGCAAAAATCTTGTGCCATTTCTTTCTTTCTTTTTTTTTTTTTTGTATTTTAGGGAAGGGTCTATGGGGTGTTCAGGGTCTCACTACTAGATTGAACTCATAGTGATCTGCCTGTTTACAGCCTCCCAAGAGCTGAGATTACAGGCATGCACCACCACACCAAGTCTATCATTTCTATTAGCCTTATTACATTATTGTTAGTGATGTTAATCTAAAATTATCATAAATATTACTTTAACCACACAAAATAACACAATCTAATACAATGCCTAACACTAGTTATACACAGTGGACCAAAAGACTCTCAAAGCTCTTAACAATTAGACTTGATATGTATAAAACCACAGAATTTGGCCTTTTTTGATAGATTTTTAAAAACATTTTTTGTTTATTTATTTATTGGTGGAACCAAGCATCGAACTAAGGCCTTACCTAGCACTTGCCAGGGAAGCACTTATCCTACTGAGCCATCTCCCTGGCCCCAAGAGATTATTTTTTTAAATTATTTATTTTTTTATTTGATATAGAGTCTCTCACTATGCAGTACAGTGGTCCTCCTTTCTAAGCTTCCCCATTGCTGGGATTATAGGTGTTTGCTACCATACCCAGGGTCAGTGATCAGCCCAGTGTGGGGCTGGAATGATGTGCACTCCTAGGGATAGAACCATGGTCCTTGCGCTTGCCAGACAGGCACTTAGACCACCGAGTTATCTCCCTGCCTCCCAAATTTTTGTATCTTAATTGAACTATTCATTAAAAACAACCAGAATGGATATAAGTCAATTTAATTTAGTTCAGAACATGCAAACTTGAGTGTTTTCAGATCCAGGCTCTACTTTCAGGTCCAGCTTCCAACAAACAAATACAGTAACTGATTCTTAAAGAAAGATTAATACACATATACGGAAGCAATTCAATGTCATATATTAGAGAAAAATTACATTAGGCAGAAGGAAGACTTTAATATTTGAGAATTTACAACTCATATTTTAAAACCAAGATCATTGGAAAATGGTATTAAAACTTGTAAGAAAAGTATTAATATAGTTATAATCTCAGCAGTTGGCCAATTTCTTCAAATTACTTACAAATATATATTAGCAAGCCAGCTGTAATCAGAATTTAAATGAATTAAGACAGAAATTCCCATATTTCAAATTCCTTACATAACTAATCATAATAAGACCTGTAGGCATCATTAAATTTTCACCAATGCTACTTCGTATAGCTTCATAAAAGAACTATAGAACCTAAGACACCATAAGTTATTTTGTACAGTGCCTGGAAGGATGCTGTCTAAAAATAAAGTTTACAACCCAGAAAAATGATGAGAATGCACAGAAAACTTAAAGCTCAGAGACCAAGAGGGGGCACCACTCATGAGGTCCAGGATAATTTCAGGCCTAGCCTAATCCATGTGCCACACTTTCCTCTACACACCCTCCCCAAAAGCCCTGGAACCAGAGTATATATTTATTGCTTCTGACAGTATGACCACTTTTATTTTATTTATTTGTTTTTTTATTTTTATTTTTTTTAGTTTGACCGTTTTGAAAGTGGCAAAAGATAATTTGTGGTTAATCATCTACTATAAACACTCAAATAATCAGCATCTTTAGATACGTGATGCTGTGCTACCAAATCTATCTAAATGCCATGAGAAACTGATCATTGTAGCTCAGTACACTTCTTGTATTTAAAAAAAAAAATCACTATATATCTTTATCAGTTAGAATTGTGTTTAATTTACCAAACAGCAAACCCTAAGCCTGGACTGAACATGCGTAGGGAACGATCATCTAGCAATGGCCTCTGCTCAATGCTAAGGCTCCTGCCACCCTCCCTATCAGCATGAGCACAGAGCCCGCTTTCCTGGTGTTCCCCAGCTCCTGGCCTCGAGATGCCTGCCTCACCTCCCTTACTCAGTCTCTGTTTCCAGCAGGACGGGAACAATAAGGCTTAGTAGTTGCTTTAGAATTCTAAGGATTTGTCCGAAACTTCTACAGTTTTGCTTATGTTATATTTGCCAGAACTGTGTCACATGTTTTGTGACCTGTGGCCTCTAGGGTTGAGGTAGTCAAGGGAGAAAGATCTAAATAAGGACATTAGGAGTTAACATAAAAATGCACTCATATTCTCTCTCTTGTATCTGTAATAACACTTTGAAAGACATTCACATTTATCTAATATTCTTCATGATTAACTCTAATGAATCTAAGGGATACTGTGGGGAAATAAACTAACTCTAGAATCCAGTAGACAGGATAGGAACAGTCCCAGGACTTCTTAGCCATATGCTTGAACAAATTTATTTTCTCTCTGAAAATGTACTTTTGCTTCTTCTGTTTGGATAAAAATTACTTATTTTTAAAATTTTTTTGTAAAAATGTAGTTTTGGGTTCATAGAGAAATGAAGTGGGAAGTACAGAAAGTTTCCTTCTATACTCTCACTTCCCTACAGAAACTATTTTTTGTACTCTTTACATCTTGCATTATTGTGGCATATTTGCATCGACTCAGGAATACTGATACATTACTATATATCAGTACGTATACATCATTATTATATGTTACTATATATAAGCCTATAGTTTTTGTAGGTTCAGGGTTTGTGATGTATATTCTATGAATTTTTGACTCTCTACTTTCAATTCATTTGGATAAATATTAGAAACTGAACTGCTTCTTCAGATGGATACTGTATTTTTAAATGTTTTGAGAAATCATCTCCTTTGTCTTCTACAAAGGCCATACCATCTTACATTCTCACCAAAAGTGGACAAAGTTTTTATATCTTGACAATGTTTGCTATTTTTATTTTAGAGTAATAGTCATCCTAATAGATGTGAAATGATATTTTATTAGGACTTTTTTGTTCTTTTATTAATACTATCTTAATTGTCTAATAGTTATGCAGCACAAAAAATATATATGCAATGCAGACTTACAATATCAAACAAATCAATGTGTCTTGCTTGATTGTTGGTCATGCAGACGTAACACAATGTGAAGTATACCCTTAGTTATTTTGAGAGCACTATTGTTGTTTAGTCACCCTGTTGTGCCACAGATCTCAAAAATATTTTTTTCTCCTATCGGAAACCTTATGCCCTTTGACCAATAGCTTCCCACTTTTCTCTCTCCTCAACCAACACCCACAGCCTTCGGTAACTATAGTTCTACTTTTAGCTCTGAGTTCAGCTCTTTCATGTATAAACTAGATCATGGAGTATTTCTTATTATGCCTGTGTCTCTGAAACTCAAGGCAATGTCTTAGCTTCAGACCACCGTTAAAAATAAAAAATATATATTTTCAATATACAGGGTAAACATTCTCATTCAAAAAAACAAGACTAAAGAAATAGAAAAGAATTGGACTAAAGCAAGATCAAGGCCCAGTAGGGAAAGCACTAAACACAGTGGCCAGCTCCTTGTCCAATACACAGGACATGTGGTAGTAAAATGTGAATTTCAAGGGCATGGGCAGCCTTGCCCCTATAGGATTGTCAGTTGCAGTCCATATGGCCAATCTCTTGACTTATGTCTGTTCACTACCTATGTGTTTTTCTTACCATGCATTTCATTTTCTTGGCATGTGTAACTTCATGTGGTCTCCATTTTAGCATGGCCTCACACCATCAAGCATTACCTTCACAGGGGCTCCCACCTGGGACTGTTATCCTGTCACAGCACATTTCCTGACCTACAAGCCTTCTCCAAAAATCTGTGTGGAAACCTCCATGACCTCATTACTTATATTCTGCCTGCCTACAAAGTCAACACTATGTGAATAATGCCAAGACTTGCTGCCAAATTGCAATCACTGGACTCCTTGTAACTATGCCTGCAATAAACTCTGTTTGGATGGTTGTACTTATCATTCACTTTCCTAGATGCCCTCAAGAGAGTATAACATCTTGAGGTACTCTCCTCAAAATCCTTCAAAGGAATTCACTTTTTAACATCTTCGAGTTTATGACAGGTGGGGTCTGATCTGATCATTTCCTGATATCCTCGAGCCTTGTTTCCTACTGGCTTGGTGGAAAGTACTTGGCTCCTTTATAATGGTGCCAATCCTCTCAGCAATTACTCTCTGATGGGCCACACTTTTACACAGGCTGCCTTTCTAAAGTTGTTTTTTTTTTTTTTTTTTAATGTATTTTGACTCTGCTTTTGGTTCTTGAGTCTCACTGTAGCTCCAGCAAAAAACATTCAGAAGCATCTATACCACAATTTGAACAGTAAGCTGCCTTAAAATTTCCTTCATCAGATTAATCGGCCTGTTACCTCTAAATTCAGCCTCCTGCAAAGTCTCAAGACATGACCAAATGTAGAGAATCAACACAACTGATCTCTAGTCCATTCCTAATAGAGTCTTTATTCTCATCTAAAATCATATAAGTCTGACCTTTAGTCTTTATATTCCTGTCAGCATTCTGGTCACCCAAGCTCCCAGAGAAATTGTCCTTCAAGCTTTGTTTAGAGTACTCTAAGATTTTTCCAGCCCAATTCTCTACTTTTCAAAACTCTTCCTAAAAACTAGTTCCAAAGGTTTCTGAACCGCATGGCTAGGTATATTTATAGTTAATACCCACCTTCAGTACCCATTTTCTGTATTAATCAGCCTTCTTCACTGGGATAAAATATGTGATACAACTTAAGGAATAGTATATTTTTACTGGCCATTTCAGAGGGTTCAGTCCATGGTTGACTGGTTCCAGGGAAAAATGGCATAGTAGAAGGTCCTTGAGCCTAACTCATGGAAAGCACAGAGGCAGAGTAGAAAAAGATGTTTGTTTATATGAAATGTGAGTTGTCATTTGGATAAGTACTTTAGGCTTGGCTGTACAGTAGTTCAACAGCAAAGTCTGTGATTTCCTCATTTTTATTGATGCCAGCAGGGTATTTGCTTCATAGTCTAAACTGTAGCAATTCATGAAGGCAGTTGTACACCTGTAGAATGGTATATGCTTCTAAAGATGTATTGTTTTAGGTGAAAATCCTAATTTCCTTGGGACTTGTGATTGTCACTGCCAGTCTCAGTGGTGCAGAATATGGAAAGGATGGTTTTCAAGACTTTCAGGGTAAGCACAGGTGAGTCCAAGGGTCATACTGCAAGCATCCACAGTTTCTGAGTCACAGGATATGAAGAAGACCTTCACAGGTCTCAGGAGCAAGGTAGGACTTGCCTGAAAGTGTTGTACCAGCAAAGGGCTCCAACACCACAGGTTTAGATAGGGCCTTTTTCAAATATGGCTGGGAGACCAAAGGCAGTGCCACTATGGTGACACCAGTGAACACAGATGCAAAGCTTTGGAATGCTAAGGGGCACTTTTGTAGATCCTGTGAGATACTGTTGCATTGCCATCTGTAGGACTTAGAAAATACCTTGTCTATGTCCCAGAGGATTAGCATAAATGGTTCCAGTGCTTTGGACACTACTTTCTATAGTCTTAAGTCTGTGGACTATGGAGATATTCCCTAAGTCATGTGGGGCAGTGCAGGTAATTTTGGGTCAGTAACACAGGAACCCAAACCTCTGAGGTATAAGACATTGGGGAGAACTTCACCAGGTCCCATGGATTGAGCACAGATGCTGAGGCTTATGGATTTTGGTATGTGTTGTCCCTAGGTCTCCATCTCAATTACTTTTCTATCATTGCTGAGACAAATATCCAACACCCAAAGTTATAGGAGTTTATGTAGTCACAGTTCATAGAAGTTTCAGTCCACAATTGCCTGGGTCCAAGGCAGGATGCACATAACTGAGAGGCAAGTGTTCATGGCAGCAGCAGACAGAAAAAGCAACGAGAGGGAAGGGACAAGCTTCTTTCTCTCCTTATAATCTATGCAGGTTACTCGCCTAGGGTGAGTGTAGCACTCACACTCAGAATCTCAGCACTGGACCATGAAATCAATCACAAACTCTAGACTCAGCCACCTCTGAAAAGTCCACTGCACGAGACTTAAGGGAAAACATCTAGACACAAACTGTAAGTCTCCCTAGGGAGTTTGGTGAGACAAAACTTCTCCCATTGATACTTTCAGTCTTAGAAGTGATGAACACATAGACTCTTCCTTTAGTCCCCAGGAACAACCCTGAGTATGTTCTGAATATGTACCCACACTGAACAATGAGTGTAATCATTAAGTATATCAAACATATACTCATAAAATATTTAAAGGAAAATTGTGAGTGATGCACTAGCAGCTACAGCCCTATGGCTGTGAGATGATTACACTCCCTAGTTTCCACCCGCCAAGCATAGGAATTGGCAGGAGCTGGGATCACTGATGACCACATTTCTAGAACTGTGAGGCTCTGGCAGGACTTTTCCCAGTTCCTATAGCACCAGGATAGGTGAAATCAGAACTTTAAGGCAGTTTCTGTTGTCCCACAATTGTAGGGTGGAGAGACTCCCCATCCTCTGGCTCATGACATGGAAGCGCTGGTATCAGGGAGCCTTGAAGCTGCATTTCTGAAGCCACAGAGCTCAGGCAGGACCACTTGACATATGGGGAAGGATGGGGGGTGAAACAGGAATCTTGCTGCACCTCTGTGGCATGGGGAAGAGACCTCTACTGGGTCATTGTGGGAGGAGATAGATGCTGGCTGGGGGCCAGGAGACACAGGGTTTAGCTGGCTCTGGATGCACAGGTGCAGGTGAACCCAAGATTTTGCAGTGGTGACTAGTCTCCAAATTGGGGATGATATTTTAAAGTCTAAATAAGTTAATGTTTAATTGCTTGCAGCTTGTCCTGAGGGGCTGCTAACTTCAGGGTTTTAAAATAAATCTGATCTCCTCATTCATAGGGGTGAAATCTTTCCCTCACAGAAGAAGTTTCAGGTTTGCATACCTATAAAGAGATGGTTATCATCAGTCCTAGAACATGTTTTATTGGAAGTTTAATTTCCAGACAAGGTATGCTTTCAAGCTAGTTTGCCCTGGAAAGAACTTCTGACACAGCATTTCTCAAAGGTTGGGTTTGTCTTGTCTTTGGAGGCAGCTCTGATGTGGGTCAGGGTAATAGGTAAAAACTGCTTTAACCAGTTGAATGAGTTTCTTTTTTTTTTAAACAAGTAATTTAATTCCTACAGAATGTTAATGAAATGAAACCAACTAATGTAATAACCAAAACTTTATTTTTTAGAGTACTCAAAAATAATTAAAAAAAAAAAAAAGAAAAGCAGAAATTACAGAATTTTGCTAAACAAAATGATAGGAGTTCAACAATGACTATTATACCGTATATTGGCATCTTCAAATTAGTTGTTCAGATTACCAGATTTAAGCATGTAGAATTGGTCAAAAGATGTAAAAGATGGAAAAGGAGAAAGAAAAAATTTTAAGCATCAACTGCTCTTTTCAATAGACCAGCAGAAAACAAATGCAACTACCCAGCTACCCTGTGTATATACACATATATTTCTCCCCTCTCCCATTTTTCTTTACTCCTTTCCCTCATCCCAGTTGTTCCTTCCCTTTCATATAGTTATGGGCCACTGATACTTTTAAGACATGTCTGTTCAGTTCAGTGGCCCATTTATTGAGTGGGAGATATATATATATATATATATATATATATATATATATATATATATTTCTTGTCTTACTGAAAGCACATCTCAAATGACTGACTCACCATTCCACAACCTTAGACAAGTATTATTTGACAAGTTACACAATACCCAGCACTTGATAAATGATGAATGAGCCATCTTCCATTGGCAGGGACCTACATCATATTTTTTTATTGGGAACTATGAGGTTTTATTAGTTTATTTGAAAAGTATCATAATTTTCATCAATACCTCAGGTTTCCTTGAATGGAAGAGATTTGATCTTAGCAGGTTTTCAAGCTTAACCAATGAAGCTTATAAACATGTATCCTATTTATATTTAAAACATATCTGTATTGTGAGTTATCTAACAAATACATTGCCCCAAAAATTTTTGACATCTTAAAACTTAGGCAATAAAAGTTCACATTCACAAGTTACAACACACATAGTACCTAGTAAATCATAGAGATAGAATTTTTTTTGTGCATAAACATTTGTCACCAAACTATTGTTCCTTTGATTGTGGTATTCTACTATTTTTATTGTCTTTTTGTATGTAATGGCATGTGATCATGTATGCATATATGTTCTATAGTTCTTGAAATGATAATTATATTTTCAAATTAAAGAATTCAGGTAACTGCTAACAATTCACCAGTCACCCACAAATCCAAAGAAAATGTAGATAGGAAGAAATAGGGTCCAATTTCCCATCATTGTAAGACCTCCAGTGGGTGCTCTTCTAAGACTGAGGAGTCAACCCTATAGAGCCAATAATACATTTTCTTATATTTGCAAGATCTCTGAAAGACAGTCTAATATGGAAATTTCAAGTTCTTTGTAAATTTAAGATTCCAGTTGTTTTGTATTTGTGAATGAGAAAGTATGCTATAAACTTTTAAAATTATCATATCAGCCTGAAATGATGTTATTTTAATACTGTCCACAGGATTGCTTTATTTTGTGAAGAATCCAAACATGTTAGGGCACTATAAATGAATACATAACACATTAGAGAAATCAATTTAGTTACAATCCTTTAAAGCTTTGAATAAAAAAAAAAACAAGTTTGTGGGATTTAGGAAGAATATTAGAAAGCTTGACACCACATGTTAACTGGGACAATCTATAGCTGATGAACTTTGAAGTCAGTCTTACTTGTTTTAACAATATTTTCAATAATGATCAAGACAAGCCTCTACCTGAGCAACATTAAAACTCATTGTAGTAAACATAAAAAATAATTGTGAAAGGAAAATAAAAAAGAAGGGAAAATTCAAATTAAAACAAGATTCGAAGAACCTCTAAGTATATGGGACATGGGGAAGGGAGGGAGGCAAATGAGCCAGAGCTGAGGGAGGAAATTCCTTGGTGGAGCTTGGGAGAGGGTGGAGCTATAGACTGAATGATAGCTCTAGGGGAATAAAAGCCTGATGCCCCACGCAGAAGGCAGCCTGAGCCTAGAGGATACACTGGTGAAGAAAACGCTGAAATCCTCAGAGCAGCACAATGTCCAGGATGTTCAGTCTGCTCTGCTCCCACCTGCCAACTGTCCGGCTGATGCTGAGTCAGTTCCTCAGAGAAGGTTCTCCTCAATGGGTGAATGACGAGAAGATTAAGATATGTGGTGACCAAAATAATAATTATGTTATTGTCTACTGTTTGGGATCTGAAAAGATAATCTCCAAAATTCAGATGGACCAGTTAGAAAAATCTGAGTCACTCGCAAGTAAGTGCCCCCTCTCACATAGAAAGCTGCCTTTCTATGCTTCTCATTTGTGGGCCTCAAGGTGAACACCAAGAACTCAGGCAGGTTGGCACAACTCCAGGGGGGACTACTGCCTGCAGGTCCTGCTCCTACTCTGCTGTGGGTGGGGCCTAAAATTTGAGCTTTTCCTTTGTAACTTGCATGTATACAAAGCATCTCACTGAAAATCCCACAAGGATGGAGGCAAAAATGGGGCAAGAGAGGCACTTGGTTGGTTCCCTTCCTTCCTAAAATGCAGAGTAACATAATAGATGCAAGGCAGAAGTCATGGAGGAGACAGAGTCCCTAAGATCTGCCATAGGTGGAGCACACCCCTGGGTTCCTACAGAAACCAGAGGCAATCACACAGCAGCCCAGTGGTAAATGGTGACCATGCTTGCTTGTGCACCAAAGAGTAAGGAACAGCGTGCTGAGACCACTGCTGGGGGCATGAAACAGGTGACAGGAGGGTCCTAAATTGAATGACTTTTCCTTGTCAAAAAGCTGCTTTGTGATCTATGCTATCGAGAACTTTTTTTTTTTTTTTTTTTTTTTTTTTTAATGCAACCTAAGGAAAGAGCACTGCTCCCAAAGTCTCTGAATTAGCTGTTGTAGCTTGGTTCAGGAAAGGCAAGGACAAGAAAGGACAGTGTCTGGGTGACTAAAAAGAACACTGGAGGGGATCAAATGCAGGCAGGTTTGCTCTTTAGACCATCATAGCTGAAACCTGATTAATGTTTTCAAGCCTTCGAAGGTATCTTTTTTTTGAAGTATGATCTTAAAGAACCAAGGACATCCCAGTTCAAAGAGTTTTTGAACCTTTTTCAGTCTTCTTAACTATATTAGAACTAGCAATTTAGCATGTTAAATGTTAAAAAGCCAAGGTTAACAATCAGTTTCCTTTAATATAAGTGACACAGGTTGTGCATTCATAATGCAGAACCATGTTTTGCAAGTTATATACAAATTCTACATTAAACCATTAAACTTAACATTCTGTAAAGTGATGTTGCCTAATAAATATATTTCCATTTTATGAGAATTACAGCATGATTTCAGTTATTTCTTACTTTGACAGTGTGGTCAAAGTTTGATTTATTTTACTAGAAAATGAAAAAAGAATACAAGAAGAAATTTTCCAATGGAAACTAAAGAGTATATTACACTACTATTTTGGATTAAATTTCACCCTTTTATAATAGGTAAAAATGATCACAAAACCTCAAAAATGTTGATAAATTTAACAAAAAGAATGAAAAATATGGATACCTAAAGTCAATATCTGGTACAGATAATGGGTATGCATGCATATAGATTTAGGTAGATATATCAATATATGAATCTTTGCATTGGGAAATTGGAGATTATAAATTTCCCACTGCAACTTGGGGCTTTTTAAATACACAGTTATCAATTAAAATAATGTCAAAGAAAGGCAAAGGTAAATATTTAGATGGTGATGGGACGTGTCCACAGAGAAATCACAGATGGTGATACTGTAGCACCTCAAGCTGACCAACTCTAAGTCATCTATATTGTTTATGTGTTAAGAAACTTGGGTATTCTGTTGTTTTAACTATCTTGAGGCAAGGTGATATTTCAGAGTAAACAAAATTTTATAACTTTTCAGATTCTCTTTGACATGAATAATTTCCACCTTTTTTACTGTTTAACATAACAGGAAAAGTACCATCTTCCATTGAAAAAGATGCAGGAACCTTTAATACAGTGTCAGAGCTCATTCTTAAAACACCAAAGGACTCAGTGTATGAAGGACAGCCATCATTCTGGAAGGCCCTCCTTGTCCAGCCCAAGAGAACTATACCTGATATCATCAAACTGTGTTGTGAAGAAGGTTGTGACAAAAAAACTTTCCTTGAAGTATGCATGATGGAGGAGTGATTACGGACTTCTCACCTAAGTTGATGTGCATTCTCTCATTTTTTGTATAATAAATCTTTTCATAATTGTACTTTTTCCAAAAAATTCTTTTTCTGTTGAAACCACTTTGTATCTCTTTATAATAGTATAGCTGTACTAATTGTTTCTTTTTTTTTTTTTTTTTTTTTTTTTTTTTTTTTTTTTTTTTTTTTTTTTTTTTTTTTTTTGCGGAACCGGGGATTTGAACTCAGGCCCTTGCACTTGCCAGGGAAGTGCTTATTCCACTGAGCCATCTCCTCAGCCCCAATTGTTTCATTTTGTAAACTTTATAATGATAATAAAACCTTTATCTCTTTAATAATACTGGTTTCTCTTCAGATTGTCTAAATCTTTCACCTCTTTAATCATAACTTTTGAATATGAGATTTGTCAACATAGGCGAGATGGATACAAAACTGTTAAACCTGGGATTTTTTTTTTTTTTTTTTTTTTTTTTTTTGGTGGAACCGGGGATTGAACTCAGGCCCTCGCACTTGCCAGGCAAGCACTTATTCTACTGAGATATCTCCCTCCCCAAAACTGGAATTTTCTACTTTCATTGAATTGGGCTTTGGGGAGGGTCATACTGAAATATTATTTGAAAAAATTCTGAATAAAAAATCAGTAAATTAGAATTTGGAACCTAAATGGACCAACAATTTTTCAAATAAGGTTGCTTCTATGCATCTAATAGGATCAATACATGGCTTTAAGTGATATAAGTATATAGATTACTGAATAAAGAATGAATTAAATTTGGTAAAGAGAGGTATTCAACTTCACCTTTTTGGGATTTACAGAACATCTCTGTAAGCAAAATACACTGTGAAATTACATGAATATTTATCAGAATGGGAAATCTGCATGATATCATCTTAAAATTTTATCAATTCCTTCATTTTCTACTCTCATATAATCTTAGCCATCATTTATAGAGCAGGTACCTTTTTATTTTTTAAAGAGAGCACAAAGTATTAAAACAGAAAAATTACAAATGATAAAGAATTTCACTAAAGAAAATAGTAAGAATTTCACAGTACTTGTTATATTGCATAGGGTTGTCTTCAAACAACCAAGACGCCCGTCACATGAGGAATGGTTGAAAAAGATGTGGTATTTTTATTCAATGGAGTATTACTCAGCTGTAAAGAATGATAAACTTGAAGCCTTCATATTTAAGTGGATGCCATTTGAAGACATACTTATAAGCAAAATAAACCAGACCCACATATGCAAATATAGTATAGTCTCCCTAGTATAACTCAAAACAAGAACTGCAAATAGAAATGCATAACACAATTAAAAGGAAAGCGAGAACTTGAGGATTGGACAATGAGGAGAGGGCAAAGAAAAATGCTAGGCAAGACCATTCACTTATACACACTAGATGGGTAAGACAATGATCCTGAGAAACATCAGGAGATTTTTGAAACTAGCAGTTAAGTGGTAGGATTCTCACTCTGACTAACTATATATGCTGATACCTGTGAACCAAGCAACTGCACTGAATTTAATGAAGTGTAACACAAGGGTCACACTCCAAATGCCTGCCATTCTGGTCTTCTAAATATGTACTTCCTGTCATGACATACCAGCTATTACTATACTGCTCTTTCTTAAAGGGTAGTAAATGAAAAATAAGACAAAAACAATGTCACAAGACAGTTACGCTACAATGCTACTATGCTGTATATGGATGGATTTCTAAATATCTATGCAAATATATGCAAGTGTTCATTCCCATTTTTTTTCTTCTTCATATTCTGTATGGACTTAAGAGTTTAGTATCTCAATACTTGATGGAAAATACATGTTCCATGCTATGCCTATTATATTTAGACTGATAGACTAATAGTGTGGATAAATTGAACTGCATATGTTGTAGGGTAATAATAAACTTCTCTTCTGGAGGGTTAACAACCTAAGTTTGCAGATCAAAAATTGGAGAAGAAAGGCTGCAAGGTCAGCCAACATTTTGGCCCTAGCCTTTCAAGGTCAGTGAAGACTCAGGACATAGGAGAAATTGTAATGTAACATCATGTAATTCAGTAGTGCCCCAAATTTTCTGATCAAGGAGATTATGAGGCCACAGAAGAATGTGATCGATGATGTACAGTGTGCCTAAGAAGAGTCACATAGAGAGAAAACTTTCTCTCAGGCTGCCACAGACAGCAAATTGGTCAAGCAATGGCCGTGACTCATCCACAAGGCTGACACTGATAAGAGATATACAAAGTGCAGTACAGGGTTACAGGGTAAACCCTGAGGGTACCTGACTGACCTTATCTGATTCTAAAGTTACATTTTTTTGTTATATAGGTCTTGCTTTAACTTGGTCTTAACCATCCAGCAGAAAAGCATAAAAATGGAAGTATATAAGTAAAGTCATATTAATATAATGAGCTGCGAATGGCTCAAGTCAACAACTTCTGTAGATAACCCACTTCTATTGTGGACTGATGATCTGTGTTGGATTATTAAAATATATATATATATGTATATATATAATTAGCTATCCATGTTTTGAAAATCTGTAATATATGTATTGTATGTTACCCTGTCTATGTCATTTTTCTCTGTTTTTGCTTGTTTTGTACTCTTCAAGTTAAAATACAAGTAAATAAATTTTAAAAAAATTCCTAAGCCAAAAAAAGAGCACAAAGGAGTATTAAAACAGAAAAATTACAAATGATACAGAATTTTACTAAAGAAAATAGTAAGAATTTCACAGTATTTGTTGTATTGCACAGGGTTGTCTTCAAACTAGTTTTAAAACAGGTACATTTATAATTTAATCTCCTCCATCAAATTCTGAAAACAGAATTAGAGGAGATGAACCCAGCAATTCCTGTATCTCAAATCTCTACACATGCCTAATCAAGACCAAGCCACTGAGACTTAACATACCCTCTCTGAGATTTTCTATTCACTGAAAAAGATGAAACAAAATAAAACTTCAGGGAGAAAGCCAGTATGCTTCCAACATGCTTTCATCCTGGAATACTTGCTGCTGATTATAACTCACTTACATGCAGCACACTGGACAATGTTGATTCTAGAACTCTAGGTTTCTTTCTAACTCACTAGTTCTCACCTAATAATACTTACCTAATAATACTGAGGTCATTTGCTATCATCCAGTGACTCATATTTTCATGTTCATCAGCATATTTTACTACTCCATCTTTCTTTCTGATTTATATGAAAAAAATGCTACCAAAAATCAGCCTTCTCCTTGACCAACCAAGACTCTTGTGATCTACATTTTTCTTCTCCCTACCAGACTGTATGTTCAATGTATATGAAGAATTGGAAAAAAATAGTCTCTGGTGTATAAGAAATAACCAATCACTTTTTATCTTTTAACAAATGAATAGAAATCCAAATTCTGCTGTGGGGAAATCAGCACCAGACATTATTTCCATGAAGGTGTGCACTGAACCTGGGTCTTAGTTAGCACTCTAGCACCAAGACCTTGGTCTCCACTACCCTCAATGGCTACCACTGGAACTCACCATAATTCTGTTTGCCAAGAATGTCATCCTTTTCTTTGGATACAATACCATCTTTCATTTAAAGTCCTCAACTCTCCAAGGTGTGACTACTGAGCAATGCATAGCAAAACCTTCCTCTCTTTCTCTAGCTTAGATACTCCTATCATCAAGCATTTACCAAAACAATTAGAGATGTAGGTTTAAGCATCCCCTGCTTATAACTCTTCAAAAGCTCAGCAGATCCACCATGTCCAGGCTGATTACTTAAAGGGAACTGGAGAGTGGGAATGTAAGTAGGAATACCATAATGAGAACACCTTACAGTAGCATCTAAAGAAAATAACCTAAATACACATCTACTGCTAATCTCAACTTTTTCTTTTCACTAGGATTTTTTTCTGGTTTTGTAATTTGTTTTCTTAAATAAGCAACCTACCGCCACCAATCATTTCCTAACAAAATGTTAAAGTATTTCCCTAATAATCTCCTTAGTCCTTCTGGAATTCACCATAAACTGACTTTCACACCCTACTCTGACTCTGACACACCTTCTACTACCCAAATGCTGTGATGACCCTTAGTTCTTCCCCTCTTTTATGCCTCTGACATTTCCCTCATTTTTGCTCATACATTTTATATATTTATAAAAAAAATATTTTTACTTTTTTTATGTATTTAGTACAGGGTCTACAAGGGTCTCACTACACAGATTGGACTTGCAGTGATCCTCTTGCTTTCAGCCTCCCAAGTGCTGAGAATACAGGTGCATGCCACTATGCCCAGTCTCAGTCGCCATCTCAGTGTGCCCTGGGGGCAGAGCAGGCACAGCATGCTGGGGATCAAACTCTGGTCCCTGTGTCTGCCTAAGCAGGTGCTTTAGTCCACTGAGCTATCTGGCCAGCCCTTATACAATTTTAACATTACAAATTCCATAGAGATTACAAGGCAACGAACACAAACTAGATGTAAAATCCTTTCTAAAGGGTCTTTGGGAAATAGCAAGATGGTGGTTTCCCAACATTGCATCATACCAAAATCAATTGGGAAATTTTGAAAATACCAAAATCTGGCTCCTGACTTGTTCCTGAATGTGATATGGACCATGAGAAGTATTAAAGGCCCCCACGTGATTCTTATGTGCTACCACACTGAAGAAACCACTGGACTAAGGAAAGAATGCATGTTGCCAGTGGAGACATTTACAATTGGCACCAGTCATCCTACTGAGGAAAATTCCAGAATACAAGTGACTAGGTTGTATTGCAGTTAGGTCTTTCTAGTCACCAAGTTTAGTTTCTAATGCCCCTGGTAACATGACCATCTGAACATGTGAATCTACTAGAAAGAATGTTTTTAAAGTCCTCCCTAATCATTCACAGGCAGATCTCTTGATTCTCCCTCCTCCTATGGATATCATTTAGTTTTGTATACTATAAAGAAATATTTAGCCTGTTACCTTAGGGAAGGGCTATTTAGCTGACCATTGTGGAAATCTGAAGTACAAGATCAGGTCGGCCCCTTGCTTTGGCTTCTAGAGAATGTGTGGTACATGGCAGTACAGCATGCAGGCACTTGTGTAGGAGCAAGCCAAAAAGAAAGCAGGATGGGAACTAAGGCTTGCACTTTTTATAACCTTCTCTAGAGAACTAAAAAGCAAACTACCAAAGAAATCACATGAAAAATGTCTCATACATTCTGTGACCTAGGGCCTCCATCTTCTAAAAGGTTCCACCACTTCCCAATAGCACCAAACTGTGGACCAACTCCTTACTTACAATGGGCTGTTGTTGATACATACTATGTTCAAATTGTGGCAGAATGCAAAAGTTGGAGCAATAACTTATTCTAGTTTAATACCATAACTGCAGGCATTAAAAAGGACTGAGAAAGTAGTTGTGTTGGGAGGAACTGAGCATGGAATTCCTCAGATATCTCAGCCTCTTTTCCTCTGGAGTCTAATACAGAACCCACATCTTCCTTTGTCCTCTAAACTCCTAATCCATACTGTTCTTCTGTATTCATTTTTCACTCAGCAAGTGCAACAGATTCCTTCTTCAAAGCGATGCTTGGCCTAGAACTGCTTCCTCATGGCTTCCCTTTTTCTCCATGACTCTCAGTACATTTCCACTCTGTAGCCACAGCCTATGGTTTCACCTTCCCTTTATCCTCCCTACCCTAAACTTCAAATACCTTATTGTTAGGTGGAATTTCCTTTAGTAGCATGTGTTGAAAAGCTATTGTGTATCTTCAAATGACAGTCAACTCACAGATAGGCCTAATGTGGAAAGCTAACAGATAAAAAGAAAAATAAATGCCATGCTATCAGAGCATCACTGACAACAAAACAAACCCAAAGAAATGACACTTAAGGCCAACATGTAAAGAAAGAAACACAGAAGAAGCAATGTAAGAGAGGAAAGCCTGCACAATTTCCCCAGAGGAGGTAATGTTTTCCCTACAAACAGTAAGATAGATACATGAAAGATACTTAAGAAAATGAATTCCCTGGGTGTAAGGAGCAGCACAGAAGACAAAGCATAGTCTTATGGAACTGCCCAGAGTCAGAGGATAGGAAAGCAAGTAACAGAAGAGAATTGGCAAGATGTTGCGAGAAATAGAGATAGAGATGGAACCTTCAGTAACCCAGTTCAAAGTGGAAATAAAGTTTAAATTTTATCTGGAAGTACTTGGCTACCATTCATGAACATGATTTGTCTTTCATAAAGTGAAAGGACAATCTTGGGACTGTACAGGAAGACACCTCAGGATTCTTAGAATATATTGCACTGACTAAAATAAATCCCTTGGCTTCCCCCAAGCTATTCTACATCGTTGAAAATAAGGAGACAAGGTATGCTTTATAGCTTGACATTAATAATGATCAATGATAAAGTTTTTGACAGGATAGGGAACTCTACTTGTTCATCAGCAAACAATGATTCAGCTCTTCTTACATCACAACAAATATTCAGAGTTCTTAGTTTTCATGAATGAGAAAATAAATACAATGCTCACAAGGAGCTTCTACCCAGCTTCATGACTATTTTTTTTTTTCATTTATGTGTTTGGTACAGGGTCCTACAATGCAGCTCAGACTCTGGTGATCCTCCTGTTTTTAGCCTCCCCAGCACTGGGATTATAAGGGTACGCTACCATGCCTGGACTCAGTCTCCAGCTCAGCATATCCCAGGGGCAGGGCCAGTGTGGCATGCAGGACCAGGGTTTAATCCTGTACCTGTGCTTGCCAAAGCAGGTGCTTAGTCTGCTAAGCTACCTCGCCAGCCCTACATGACTATTTCTTAGCTTTGTCAATGTATTCTGTACATAAATCCATTATAAAGAAAACAGATGTGAGGAAATAAAGTAATAGAGAAAGGTCAACAATCTTATATGATACATAAGGGTTTTGTTTTCTTTGGTTTTTCAGGCAGCACAGTGGCTTGAACTAGCTATTATTCAAGTTAAGCAAGGACTGTACCAGTGAGCAACATCACCATCCTGGAATGCAAGGTTTTAAATCTGTTAGTCAAGAATTGTCTAAAGCTTCACTTTCAGGAACACTTTTATAGGTTGAAAATTTCCTTTACTCACTGTTTCATTATTCTGTGTAAGTCAGCATGAAAATGAAAGTGAAAAGCAAACAGCTTAGAGTGAAGTTAGGCTCCAAGTTCCTGAGTTAGTCTCCTAGGTATAATGCAACCAAGAAGCTACACTGGGTGGCTTAAAGCAAGAAAAATGAGTTATTTTATTGTTCTCAATGCTTAAAGTTGATATGTTTTAGAGACATTCTCTCCTTTTCCTAACTTCTGGTGCACACACAGGATTCCTGAGATGCAGCTGTAGCTCTTCAGTACTGTCCCCTCTGACACATGGTATCTTGCTGTTCAGTGCCATCATGAATCCTATTGAACTTTTATACCAATCTACTGAACATAAGGCTCTTCTACCCAGCTGGAGAGACCTCATTTTAACTACTTCTATCTGCAAAGACCTTATATCTATAAATGTTTCATTCTGTGACACAAGTGTTTTATATTCTGAGTGTCTATTTAAGGACACAATTCAATTCATCACTGATCTTAAGGTGAAATCAAGACAGAGAGGCATAAGATGATTAAAAGAACACTTTCATTAACTCTTCTACCTCCTACTAGCTGCAAAACAAAAAAAGTACAAAGAAAACACATACCATTATATCCAAGACATACTGTATCTTACTGTTTTGTCAACTATAGCTTGTAGAAAATTCTGAAGTCAAGAAGTTGTATCCTTCAACTTTATTATCTCTGTCAAGACTCTAGGGCCGGTGTGATAGCTCTGTGGACTAAGCACCTGGTTAGGCAAGCTCAGGGACTGGGGTTGGATCCCCAGCACCACATGCTGAGCCAGCCCCACCCCTGGGCACGCTGAGCAGGCCACCAAGTCCAGGTGTGGTGGCGCAGTCCTGTAATCTCACCGCTGGGGAGGCTGAAGACAGGAGGGTCACTATGAGTCCCAGGTGTATAGTGAGACCCTGTACGAAATACATTAAAAAATAAAAATTAAAAAATGACTCTGGGCTATTTGGGGACTCTTAATATTCCACATTCATATTAGAAAAGTTTACCTGTAGTTTAAGTCATACTACATAAAATCTTGTGGGACTTTGATAAGAATGACATTGACTGTAGACTCCTCTGAATAGCACTCATATCTTAACAATATTAAGTCTGCCAGTTCAGGAAAACTGAGCATGGAAGAAAGCTTTTCCATTAATTTATATATACTTTTTTAGTATCTTTCAGCAATGAATGTTTTGTAGGTCTCTCAAATATATACCAAAGTTTTAAGTTATTTTAGACTGTATTGAAAATGGTATTGTTCTCCTAATTTGGTTTTTTGGATATTCACTGGCAATCAATTTTTGCATATTTTCTATCACCTTATGGAAACAGTTTTCCATCACTTTATGAAAACAATACTAACAGTTGTCTTCAAATCTTCAGGTTTTTCTACATATAAGTTGGTATCATCTGGGGGCAGAGAGTATCTCTTATCCTCCTTTCCAATTTTCATGCCTTTTCCCTCTCTTTTTCTTACCTAACTCCTCATGCTAGGATTTACAATAATATGCTAAATGGAAATGGTTAAAGAGTACATTTTTTAAAATTTAATTCTGATCTGAGGATATATAAACTTTCGATCCTTCAGTACTGAATGATTTTAACTGAGAATTTTTATATCTAAAATAAATTAAGCTGTCTTTACAAATACAAGGTCCTGAGTTTGATTCTCGGTACCAAAAATAAAATAAGCTTATATTTATTAATTTCTCACGAAAGTTTTAGGCCCAATTTAGTAGCATTTGAGCTAGCTGTTTTACAGTGTGAATTTGTTGTTTCTTTTTGGTGGGGGGCAGCTCAGCCTACCCTGGGTGGAATTGGTGCAGCTTGTGGTGCTGGGGATTGAACTGTGGTCACTTGCACCTGTTTATCTCACCAGCCCCTTGCTGTTCTTTTCCATGTCACACCTAAGGTCTTCCCAACTACCTTTTACCTTTTAAATATTCCTATTTCTGTATGTGATTGCCAATAGCAAAGCACCCTCACCCAATCCATGACTAAGGGTCATTTAGTAAATTTTTAAATAAATTTTTAAAAATAAGAGGGATAATGTAAATTCATACAGGTAAAGACGGAAAACACTGTGGCAAGGTCCTGCTTCACCCAGCCCCCAACAGTAACACCTTGGAAAACTATACTACAAACTTGGATATTGATATTGATAGCATCAAAATAGAATTTTTCCCACCTCTACCTCTTTATGTATCTCAGCTTCTGATTCCAGCATTATGTTATCCAGTCAAAGTGTCAAGAAGAGTTGACGACCTTGGTGGGTTCTATAGTAAATAGGAAACAGACATTCATTTCTGGCAAATTCCCCCATACTCAGGAAGACAGACATTGTGTTGAGGGGGATCATGCAGATTACAGGTGATACAACAAAAGACACCAAACACCTTAGGTTCTAACAGTCTTGACACTGCAGTGGTAATATCTCAGGATTTAAGACACAGTTTAATAAAGGTGACCTATTAAAAATAGTGTCTCCAGGGCCGGAGAGATGACTCAGTGGAATAAGCACTTCTCTGGTAAGCGTAAGGGCCTGAGTTCAATCTCTGGTTCTGCAAAAAAAAAAAAAAAAAAAAAAAAAGGGTCTCCTGAGACTGGGTGCAGTGATGCCCTTCTATAATCCTAGGTCTTGGGAGGCTGAAAATAGGAGGATCATTATGAGTCTGATCTACGTAGTGACACCCCATACATCCTGTATTAAATACATTTTTTTTAAAAAGTGTCTCCAGATGAAATTCTCATCCTGTATTTTTTTTTTGTATTTTAGGGAAGGGTCTACTGGGTGTTCAGGGTCTCATTACTAGATTGGACTCCTAGCAATTTGCCTGTTTACAGCCTCCCAAGAGCTGGGATTTCAGGTGTGCACCACACTCAGTCTCAACTGCCATCTCAGAATGCCCTGGGGAGCAGGGGGGCAGCATGGCAGGCCGGGGGATTGAACCCCTGGCCCTTGTGCCTGCTTGCAGGTGCTTTAATACACTAAGCTATTTGGCCAACCTTCCATGGAAGAGCTTAATGTCTGTATATTTGCTAAAAAATATTGAAGTAGGACTTTTGATTTATGAGAGTCCTTATTAATTCATTACACACAGAAGCAATCTTATACCAAATATTTTATTATTTCAAAGTATACAATTAGGTCCCTCAGAAGCAAGAAACATCCCTCTTTTGAATCAAATTCACTTGGTCATAAAAGTCCAAATACTTAATGTGCTTATTTGCAATAACAGTAAGACAAAGTATGTCCATTTTGAATCAAGTAGAAACTTCCAAGGCTTGTGGTTATATCTTTACATGGTCTAAACTGACACCTCAATGCTTTTTTACCTGACATTAGGAAGATATCACTGAGTCATTGTTGATTATCATAATACAAACAGACTTAGCACAGTTGATGCCATTCAACCAGTATTCTTTTAATAAATGATTTTGTGTTGATTTCCAGATGACTGAATTAAAATAAATTTCCTAACAACTAAATCTGTTGCCTTAGCTT
>PVKA01025428.1:17797-33160 GCA_004027165.1 Ctenomys sociabilis | reverse complement strand
TGATGGAGGCTGCTAGCTCTCTTGGGCTGCTCTGCTGGAGGACCTCGTCACGCTGGCTTTCCCGATGAACTTTGGAGGAGCTCTGGTCCTCATCTCGAGCATCGATTCCTGGCTCTGGAGGGGAAGTCGGTGCACTGCTCAGCCTCAGGGAGAAACTTGTCCCACTGGCTTTCCTGATGGGAACTCGGCTTTCCTCATCACTGGAGGAGCTCGGGGCCTCTGCTCTGAGGCCGGCTGTGGCACCTCTGTGGGAGCTCTGGTGCTTACCCTGAGCATTGCTTCCTGCTGTAGTTCGGATCCCTCAGCCTGCTAGTGCAGATCCTTCATCCTGCTGGCGGCATGGACTTCCTAGCTTCCACCACTGCCCTTTGGGGCTTTCCAGCAGATCCATGAAGTGGACCTGCATGGGATTTAGTGGTGGGCTGCAGGCCTACACTTGGGCTAGTGGGAGGCATTGTTATATGAGCACTAGGTTTCCAGTTGGGACTCATGCTGGATATTAGGATTTAGACTCTCAGCTGGAGTCTTCAGTGTTATGCATATGGACATATTTTTGCACTTCTTATATATGATTCTTGGGTGATTCATTATAAAATACTATAATAAAATGTGTCCTTGTATAGTTCACCTTGCAAACTCCCAAAGCATGACAAAGTGCTTGGGAGGTGGAGGCAGGGGGATGGCATGGGAGTTCAAGGCCAGCCTGGGGTGGGGGGGAGGGGAATGGACTTTTTATGTTTTTCAGCTTGAAAGGGGGCATGGCAAAGGATAGTTCCTTAACTTTCCAATTTTTTCTTTTTTTTTTGCAGAACCAGGGATTGAACTTAGACCCTTGCACTTGCCAGGGAAGCACTTATTCCACTGAGCCATCCCCCCCTTTTCTAAACTTTTGACTGAAAATAATAGTATACTTTTAAGATATTGTAGCCAAAAAATAATGGGGCTGGGAGATGGCTCAGTGAAGTGCTTCCCTGGCAAGCACAAGGGCCTGAGTTTGAACCCTGGTTCTGCCAAAAAGACAAAAAAAAAAAAAAATTTTAGCCAGGTATGGTGGCACAGTAATCTGTAATTTTTGTACTCCGGGAGCCTGAGGCAGGACTGAAAGTTCAAACCCAGCCTTGGCAATTTAATGAGACCCTAATCTGTTGTATTATCCTGCTATGATGAGGCCTAAAATGATCCCCCCAAAGTCTCATGTGTTGGAAGGTGGATAGATCAGGAGATGCTGAAGATGCTGCTGGGCTGGGGCAGACAGTCAGAAGAGGGGACACAGGAGGGTCTTGTTCTGGGATTCTCTGCTTCCTGGATGCCATGCTCGGAGTCTCTCTCCTCCCACAGGCCTCTGCCCCTTTTCTGACTTGCAGCCAGCTGCCCACGGGCTGAAATCCTATCAAAATAAGGTTCACCTCCTTTAAGTGCTGTCGCAGTGACGAGCAAGTTACTGAATACAATGAGAAGAAAGTGACCATTGTGAGGTCCATCTGCCAGGAGGGGGCTGTGCTGTGACCACTGCTTAACCCTGCGGCCAGAAGCCTTTTGGAGAGGTTTAGAGATGCAGGCTAGAGATGCCCTGGAGTGCTGTACTAGGAGCTTGACAGGAGATTCTGGTTGAAATCTAAGAAAACCAAAGGCTGATCTGAATGCAGATAATAAAGGTCAGGCTCAGGGAGCTTCAGGTGGAGATGAGGGCCATACAGACACGGGCTTTGCGGCCACGTGTGTTACCGTCTGGTGAGGAACTCGCCTATGTTCGCCCCATGCCCTAAGACTGTGGGAGGCTGAACTTAAAGGTGCCAAACTGGGCTGGGGAGGCATAAGCACCTGCCTGGCAAGCACAAGGTCCCAAGTTCTATCCTTGGTACCACAAATAAGAGGGAAGACTTAAATCTAGTGGGAAAATTTCCAGGCAGCCCAACATTCAGGCTGTGCTGTCTGCATTTAGCCAGATCTACAACAAGCAAGAGCAGAAAGCCAAGTTGATTGGGAGGGTGAGGCAGACGACTGATGTGAGTTTGAGGCCAGCCTGGGCTACATAAGCGAATTCAAGGCCAACCTGAACTGCATAGAGAAGCCCTGTGTCAAATAGAAGTTTAGGCAGAAGGACTTGGCTGCAAGATTGGGGTGATGGAGTGTGACTGCTGAAAGCATTACCATTAAAAAGCCGAACAGTTTGCATCAGGTTAGAGGAAAAAGCTGGCTTGAAGGAAATTTTGGGCTTCAGCAACACCTCTCCCATCACAGCAGAGTTGCAAAAAATGGAAACTTTTGCTGGAGGAGAGAGCAGTAGGGAGCCCAGCCTGCTTTCAATTGGTCAGCATCGGGGCAAGGGCACAAGCGCCTGCTTTCGATTGGTCAGCAGACATTGGCATCACCGACAGTGCTGGTTTTCAGAACTGCAGAAGGCAAGAGTTGTGAGGTTACGCAGGCCCCCACCCAGCTGGTAAGGAAGGCGTGCAAGGTCAGGCAGTGGACCGAGATGGCAGCCCTTGAAGCTGGGAGTAGAGCCAAAAGCACAGTGAAGACCCCACGGAGTTAGTCCCAGTGTGGAATGTTCACTGAGGAAACCTACAGGTGGCAGCAACCCTCAGAAGGCCCTCAGGGCTGTGACCCGCACTGCCGGATTCCCCAGCTCACATTTCACACAATCTGCACTGGACAGGAAGCTGTGAGATTTAATCTATGCCCTGCCGGGCTTTTTTTTTTTTTTTTTTTCTGTTTTTGACACAGGGTCTACTATGAAGTTCAATCTGACCTTGGGCTCACTTTGTAGCCCATGTTGGTTTCAAACTTGCAATGATCCTCCTGCCTCTGCCTCCTGAATGCTGGATGATGGGCGTGGACCACCAAGTCCAGCTATTTTTTAATTTTTGAGTCAAGGTCTTGCTAAATCATCACATTGCCCAGGTTGAGCTCGAGCTTTTTTTATTTTCTGAGAGTCTCACTAGGTAGTCCAGGCTGCCCTCAAACTCATAGGACTCTTGTCTCCTGAGTGCTGGGATTACAGGTGTGTATGACCATGTCTGGCTCCAAACCTTCCTTTTTGAATTCATTTTTCATATCATGCAAAGTCAACACCTGAAAGCAATTACCTTTTTTTTTCTTCTGTATTTAGGACAGAAACTACAGGGTCTCACTGTGTAGACTCAGTGATTCTCCTGTTTCCAGTCTCCAAAGTACTGGGATTACAGGCACGCACCACCATGCCCAGTCTCAATCACTACCAGTGTGCCCTGAGAGCAGGGCTGGCTCGGCACGCTGGGGATCGAACCCTGGCCACTGCGCACTGCCTAAGCAGGCGCTTTAGTTCGCTATCAGGCTGGCCCACCTTTTTTGGTTTTGGTATTGAAGTTGAATCACTTAAAAGTGGTTCTGTCACTGAATTATATCCATGGTCCTTTTTATTGAGACAATCTAGCTAAGTAGTTCAGGCTGGTCTTCAACCTGTGATCTTCCTGTCTCAGATGCTAGTACACTGTTTATGTTCAAACTGCTCCATCCAAGGACCACATGCCAGCCTGTCAGCTTTTCCTTTCTCTTTTTCAATCACCGAAGCTGAACCCAGGGATCCTGCGCTACATCTCTATGTAGTTTGTTTGCTTATTTATTTATTTTTCCAGTACTGAGGATCAAACTCAGGACCTTTTATTTGCCAGGCAGGCACTTATGCCACTGAGCTATCTCTCTGACCCCAGTTCAGTTTTTATTTCGAGGCAGTCTTGCTAAACTGCCCCCCCAGGGGGGGCACTCAAGCTTGTGATCTATCCAATTTAGCCTTCCAAATAGTTAGAATTAAAGACATTCACACACCCTTCATGCTAAAGTATATTGCTTTTTTTGTGTGTTTTTTTTCCTTGAGACAGGATCTCACTATAAGGCCCTGGTTGAGCTCAGACTTGTGGTCCTCCTGCCTCAGCCTCCCAGAGCGCTGGGATTATAGCTGCACACCACTGCTTCTGGTTTGTACTTAAACACCTGTGACCATTTTCTACACGATTATGTGGCTTTTGCAGCATTGTGGTGTGCTGGACATTTAACCCAGAGCCTCACCCACTAAGCAGTGCTCTACCACAGATAGGAATAGGGCCACATCTGTTCCTAGATGTAATCGGTTTCGTGTTTAGCACTGAGGATAAAAAATAGGCTCACACTTGCTAGGTAAATTAAGTTCCCAATGAGCTGCAGCCACCTCAGGGCTCAGCACAACTTCTTCTGTCTTTCTGAGATAGTGTCTGCCCACACAGTCTAGGCTGGTTTAAACTCACAATGAGCCTCTGGCCTCAGCCTCCTATTCCAGCACAACTTTTTTTTTTTTGCAGAATCAGGGATTGAACTCAGGCTCTTGCACTTGCCAGGCAAATGCTTATTCTACTGAGCCATCTCCCTGGCCCCTCCAGCACAATTTTTAATGGCTAAATAGATGGCAGTAAATAGAGTGCAAAGGCCATGGGCTTAATCCCCAGTACTACAAAAAGGAAGTTAGCCTTTCATGACTTTTTTCTCCCCCCAGACAGGGTTGCTATGCAGTTCAGGCTAACCTTAAACTACGTAACCATAGCTGGTCTTAAACTCATGGCAATCTTCCCAATTCAGTCTTGTGAATATTAGGATTATAGGTGCGAACTATCATGCCACACTTCACAACTTTTTTTTTTTTTTTTGGTAGAACTGGGGATTGAATTCAGGCCCTTGCGCTTGCCGGGCAAGCACTTATTCTATTGCGCTATCTCCCCAGCCCCTTCACGACTCCTAAGAAATACATGTAGATCAACTTTGTAATGCTTCTTTGGTTGTGGACACCAGGTCTCACCACCGTGGCCATCCTTCTCTCTGAGCTCCCAAGTGCAGGGATGGCAGGTGTATATCGTCATGCTCAGCACATTCCTGCTGTACTAGAAATGCCCCGTGGGGTGTCGAGTCACTCAGAAATCAGCAGAGTTGGACAAATACCTTCCTATGCAGTCTCCAGGGAAGAAAGGAAACAGAGCCAGGGTTGGGATTAGTGCTTCCCCCAGCTCTGGGGAGGTGTGGTCACCCATGGGGAGGACAATGGACAGACAGCGCTCATGTGCCTCTCAGAGTTCGAGTCTCCTGGAGCCACGGATCTCACTGTCCAGTTCTGTCAGCTGCTGCCTCCAGAAACACCTACTGGGCCTGCCAGCTCTGTAGTCAGGAAGCACACAGGGCTCTGCCACACAGGCCCAGGCTCCTGGGCAAGCACAGAGGGGAAAGGTGCCTGCTGCCTTAGGGTCCTGGGGCCACCCAGGGGTCCGGGAAGCCCTGAGGTGACACCTGGACAGAACTGAGAGAACGACACAGAGCTGGCCAGGCGGCCACTAATGGGACAGCAAGGAAAGCCGAGGCACAGAAAGAAGGCTGGAGCACAGTGGGCAAAGGAGCGGGCACAGAGCAAAGGTTTCCTTCTTCTGAGATAGGAGCTTCCCACGTGGTTCAGGCAGCGAGGTGCCTCCTCAGCCTCCTGAGTGCTTTGGTCAGGTGTGTGCCACCCTTCAGCACACGAGGAAAGCACTCTGCCACCGAGCCACATCCAGCCCCACTAGAGAACAAACCAAGACTCGCAGGGCAGGTAGTCAAGTCTGTGAGTCAGGGAGGAAATGACAGAGTCAACAGACTCCAGGAGCAGGGCGATCTGTCCAGAGTTAAGTCTACCGAGGAAGTGACAGTGAGCAAGCTGGTGCCAAACTACAGACACAGTCTGAAATCCACATGGCGGGCGGGAAGATAGCTCAGTAGAGTAAGTGCTTGCTTGGCAAGCTCAGGGTCCTGAGTTCAATCCCCTGTACTGCAAAACAGAAAAATCCACATGGCTTTTCCAGTCCAGAAATAAGAGTCGCAAGCTGGTGCTATGATCCCAGAACTCAGAATCAGAAAGCCAAGGCAGGAGGATCCTTGAGTTGAGAGCAGTCTGGGCTAGCCTGAGCTGCATAAGAAGACCCTGTCTCAAAAAGACAAAAGTAGAGCCTTTTTACCAAGATGGCACCGAAGGCGAAGAAGGAAGCCCCTGCCCCTTCCAAAGCTGAAACCAATGCATAAGCTTTTTTTTTTTTTTTTTTTTTTTTTTTTTTTTTTTTTTTTTTGTCTTTTTGAGACAGGGTCTCACTATGCAGTTCAGGCTGGCCTTAAGCCCACTTTGTAGCTCAGGCTGGTCTCGAAATCACAACAATCCCCCTGCCCCAGCCCCCCGAGTGCTGGGATTACAAGCATGTACCACCACGCCTGGCTAAGCTTTTAAAAAAAAAAAAAAAAAATCTTTTTGCCTGGCAAGCACAAGGTCCTGAGTTCAATTCCCAGCACCACAAAAAAAAAAAAAAAAAAAATCTATCTATCTATCCATCTATCTCTTTATTTGGTACACAGTCTCACTACAGTTTGTGGACTTGTAGTGATCCTCCCATCTCAGCTTTCCAGTGCTGGGATTACAGGTGTACACTACCATTCCTGGTCTCAGTGACCGGCACGGCACATAGGGGTCCCAGGCCTGGGCGGCATGCAGTACCAGAGACTGAACCTGGCCCTTGCACTTGCCAGACAGACACTTAGACCACCGAGCTACCTCCCCAGCCCTCCAAAGCAAAAAAGCTTTGAAGGCCAAGAGGGTGCTCACGTGAAAGGACATGCACTGCCACCAAAAGAATATACAAACATCACCCACCTTCCACCATCCCAAGACACTGGGTTTCCAGAGGCAGCCCAAATACCTTGGAACAGCACCCCCAGGAGAAGCAAGCTTGACCACTACGCCATCAAGTTCTCCCTGACACAGTCAGCCATGAAAAAGACTGAGGACAACAATACACTCCTGTTCACTGTGGATGTCAAAGCCAAGCACCAAATCAAACAAGCTGTGAAGAAGCTCTATGACATCGGTGTGGCCAAGGTGAATACCCTAATTAGGCTGGACATAGAGAACAGCCATGTTCCACTGGCTCCAGATCATGATACACTGGATGTTGCCAACAAAATTGGGATCATCTAAACTTAGTCCAGCTGGCTAATTCTGTATACTTTTTCCCCCATTAAAAAACAAGTAAAGGATGAATTAGCTTAGTATGAAGATTCTGAGATCGGAGAGTTGGAACTGTAGTCTATTCTCCCCACTTTGGTCTCAATGTTCTTACTTTCCTGCACTTTCTGGAAGAAGGGTGTTGGACCAGCTCTACAGTCTGCCCTGTTCCCAAGCAGGTAACTGTCTTCTGGGTTTTACATTCCTGCCATGCCTCCCCCTGCCATGCTAGTGAGCACCAGGTCAAGCCCCACATTTTCTAGGCTCTGCGGCTGCACTTGGGGAAGGAGGCTGGTGGGGAGCTGCCCACCCAGCAGTCTGGGTACCAGGGCGCACTGCCTGCTTTCCTTCCCTATGGGGACTGTGCCCAGGCACTGAATTCCAAGGTGGACACCAGTCACAGATGAGAAGGTGAGGCCATGCTCCAGTGATCAGACTGCAGGGATGGCAGTGTCTTAAGACTGAATCTAGCCTTCTCTCTGTAAAATCAGAATTTGAGACAGTCTCATGATGTAGTCAGGCTGTCCTCAAAACTCCAGGTCATCTCCCTGCTTCAGCTTCCTGAGTGCTGGGATGACAGATGAGTACCACTGTGCACAACTTTATGCCTCAGATCTATCCTCCCTTATCAGACAAGGCTCAGGAACCACTAGTTTAGCACAAAATACATATTAAATAGAACCCTGGCAATGCATATGTAACACACCAAGCAGTGTCCTGGCACTCCACAGGCTAACTCTTCAGGACCTCCAGGATGCCCCAAGGGAGGCACAGATATTGGCCCCAGAGGCATTAAGGAACTAAATCACAGGCCCGGGATGGCAGAGCTGGCCCAGCTCAGGCAGTCCCTTGAGGGCACCTGTGCTCAGCACCCAAGCTGCGCTCTGCACCCTCCAAGCTCAGTCAGGAATGCTCTTGACAGGAGCTAACCAGCCCACCACTAAACCTCAGGTCACTGGGAAAGTCATTTGTTTTGGTTTCCCTTAACGATCTGACGATTGAGTGGAACTTTAGTGTGCAACTTTAGTCTTCCTGCATCACATTTCTCTTTTGGATTTTGCCTACAGAGTCTCACTACATAGATCAGACTCCTAGTGATTCTCCTGTTTTCAGCCTTCCACGCACTGGGGTATTACAAGTGCACACCACCACGCACAGTCTCAATTGCTATCTCAGGGGCCGGCATGGCAGGCCAGGAATTGAACCCTAGCTGCTCTGCTCTGCCTATGTGAGCTAACTAACAGGCCCTTTTTTTTTTGGATTTTTTTTTTTTTTCATAACTGGGGATTGAACTCAGGCACTTAAGCTTGCCAGTCAAGCACTTATTCTGCTGAGCTATCTCCCCAGTTCCTTGCTTTTGGATTTTTGAGACAGAAGTCTTGCTATGTAGTCCTGGCTGGCCTTGAACTATGTTGCCCTGGTTGGTCTCAAATTCTGGGTGATCTGCCAGCCTCAGCTTCCTGAATGTGGGGATTAAAGGCTTGACCCAGTCACCACAGCACATCTGGTCTGAGGCAGGAGGACTGAAAGTTCAAGTCCAGCCTGGGACTTTAGAGCCTGTGTCAAAATTTAAAAAGCGATTAGAGCTGAGGGTAGTGTCGCTCTAGCACAGACCAGGTTGATTTGATAGTGGCCCAGGCGCTGCTGTACAGCAAGACAAAGATGGCTTGGGGACCCGCAGCAGGTCAGCAGCACAAGGATACGTTAAGGATCTGCACTGATAACCTCCACTGATCTCTGAGCTGTACATACTCCTTCGCAGTTAACAGAGCCAAAGGCTAGGGTCTGGGAGCAAGACCTAGGAAATGGGCAGGTCACAAGATGGTGTGAAGAATGGTGTCTAGACCTGTCTAGCCACAGGCTTCGAGGTTATCTGTAGCCGGGAAAGTGCATTAAAGGTAGCCAGCCAAGCCTTCTTTCGTAATTCTGGAGTTCCCCACCTTCAGCAAAGTCGGATTTCCTGCCAGGCCTTCCCAGAGTGGCTAGCGATTATTTCACAAGCTCAGCTACATGGTAAGAGGCTCTGTACACCAGCCCCATCCATTTAATCCTGGAACAAGGCACTGAGGAAGTTAACAGTTCAGATTTTTTTTTTAACTCAAGCCCATCTACCTGCCTGAGGACATTCAAGTAACTGCAGTCACAATTTTATCTGCATGAAAAATGGCTTCTGCTGGGTGTGGAGTCAAATAATTCCAGCACTTGGGAGGCTGAGGCCGGATGATCGTTGCCAAGTTCAAGGTCAGGCAGTTTGTGCTACAGAGACAGCCAGAACCAGTAGGACCCTGTCTCAAAAAAACAAAAACAATCTTTCAGGAGTCTATCCAGAGCTGAGGACTTACAAAAGACCACAAACCACGATCCTTTTTGTCCGTACGCATTCATTCTGGTTCAAGATTGCGCCTTTACAGGGAAGCCAGAGTTGGGAGGGTAAGACGAGTACCTGGTAACCACGAAAGGGCGTCTAAACGTCCTAAGCGAAGCTTTATTATGACAGTCTCAGACCTACGTCCTGCTAAGGCAGAAGGATCATGGAGAGTTTGACCCTATGTTCAGGCCCACGGTGACTCCTTGGGGGCGAAGCTGCGTGAGCGCTTTGGGGATCTGGAGCGCGGGAGCCCAGGCTTGACCCAGTCACCAACCGGCTGTGTGACCTTGGACCAGTTTCATACCCTCTCTGGGCATCAAGTGTCCGCACCGCACACCGGCGGTTGAATCACGTGGTCTCCAAGGTCCTTACCGAAAGCTCGGTAGCGATCTCGCCATTCAAGTCGCTTCCTGTGGGCGCGGCTCCATACTGTAACGGTCCCCTCCCCCGCGTAGGCCCGCGAAACATCCCTCCGCAGGCCCCTCAAGCGACACCACCATACGGATAGCAGCCCGTGCTCAACTCCGCCCTCTCCCGGAGGCGTCCCGGCGTGCCCCGCGCCAGGCACCGAAAGCGGCAGAGCGACTCCCGCCTTTGAGAGCCTCGACCCCGAACTCTTCACAGTGCTCCTGGGAACCCTGACCTATCAACGTCCAGGAAGTCAACCAATCACTAGAGCTTAGACACTTCCCTCCGACCCACCCCACTCCGCGCGCTCAGCCGGTCGGAGCGGCAGGCCCTTGCCAAACCTACCCAATCTGAGTGGCTCTCATCTGCTCCACCCCAATGTCCCTCCCCCAGACCAATCCGCGTGCTCCATTTCTCTACCCGCCTAGCCAACCCAGGGCCTTGAAACCCACGGGCGAATGGGCGCAGGGAGGTCCTTCAACGCTGGCCCACTGGCCAATTGGAGATTCCGCGTGGCCACGGCGGCAACCAATCGCTGTGGAGCGCGGTGCCGCCGCGGAGAGGTCCGGCCCGAATATCCCTCCGCCTTCCTCCCGCCCTCTCTCTCCCTGCCTGCGAGCCGCCGCTCACTTACAGCCTTCCTTCTTTCTCCCTCCGCCGCCCAAGCACCAGTCGCGCTCCTAGCTGCCCCCGGGGTCCCTCCCCTGCCGCCAGAGGAACAGCCGCCGCGCCGCTAGCAGCACCTTAGTCAGAAGGCAGGGAAGAAGGAAGGAAGGGAGCCTAAGCGTCCGCCCGAAGGGAGCCGGTGAATGGGCTTGTGGTGACCCCCGCCCCCCACCCCACCCTCCCTTCCCACCCGACCCCCAACCCCCATCCCCAGTTGGAGCCGCCGCCCGAGAGAGACCGGGCCACCGTCTAGGGAGGAGTCGCGTCGCCACCTCCGCCATGGAGCTGATCACCATCCTCGAGAAGACTGTGTCTCCGGGTAGGACGCGGGGTCGGGGTTCGGGCCGAGGTGACCGTGGTGGGGGAGGGGGCTGGCCCCTGACCCCGCTCCTGGCCCACTTTCCCCCACTAGATCGGCTGGAGCTGGAAGCAGCGCAGAAGTTCCTGGAGCGCGCGGCTGTGGAGAACCTGGTGCGTGCGCCCCGCCGCGCCCCATCCCCTGCGTGCAGCCCTTCCCGCCCTCCCGGAGGCCCAGGCCTCAGAACCCACCCCGCCCCATCCCGTCCCCCTCCCCCCTGCCCGGTCCAACCTAACTCCGCGGTCGGGAAGCCGGTGGGTGTGTCCCGCCCCGGGCCTCGCGTCTGACCAATAGTGCGGCGCGGCGCGGTGAGTGCCGCCCAATTGGCGTGCGGCTTGAGGGCGGCGGTGCGGCGGGAGGGAAGGGAAGTTAGGTTGCGCCGCGCTGCGTGTTCAGCAAGGGGTGGGGGTGGGGGAGCCGGGCCTAGGGGCCATGTGGGAGCTCAGCCGGGCGGCCCGCGCGGTGTGGCCAGGCTTGCTTCTCCTTTCTGCTCTGGTGCCGTTGCGGCTCTCTCCAACGACTTCTCAGGGAGCTTTCTGGCTCTCTTGATCTGCACTCACTGCACTCGATTGCTTTCTGAACCCATTTCCACTATTTTATCCTATTTTGTCCCCGCTTATTACTTTCCTGGGAGGGAGGGAGGGAGATGTGTATACGTTTGGACTTAGGTAGAGACCAGAACGCTGAGGATCTGCACCCAGACTGCTTATCCTTAAGCTCAGGCCTATTTTCCTGAAATCACAGAGGAAAGCCCTCCATTTTTCCTATCTTCAAATTTAAGGAGTGCGGGAAAAAGTTCCCTAAAGATTGGACATTAGTGTACAGACAAATAGGGGACAAACTCTGAAACAGCTTGGTGCCCCTGGTTTCAGCAATGTCCCTTTGGTGTCCTGACCCGGTGGGGTTGGGGGCAGGAGGAGGTGGAAGATGCTTCAGGTATTTTTAAGGTAACGACTGTAGATGACATTGTAATGAAATGTGTGCCTTTTTGGGATATCCTAAAGAGAACATCCACAACAAAGTGCCAAGGAGTATCTTCTACATATTGTCTTTGATTTTTTGTTTTTTAAATGTGTTGAAGGCTAATTTTTACTAGCCTTTTAATCCTTAACTTTCCTCCGAAAAGATTTTCCTGCTAGGCTATAAACTGATAGCTCCATTTAGGGTACATTTCTGCATCTGCTTTTGCTAATTGGCAAGAAGTCTGTTATCTTAGAATTTCTAACATTCTTTGTGGGTACATAATACAAGTTGGGAGTTATTTTCCAGTGGTGGTTTTAAGATGTAAGAAAATATATCTGCCTCTGGTTTCCCTGGTTTACTTTCCTGTTTGGACAAGACTTTTTTGATGGGGGGCAGGGGAGAGCTATGTGGGCTAACGTTTTCTCTACCAAAGGAGAAGCCTTGAGACGTTTGTATTAGAAAAGTGTTTTCCGGGGATCCAGCATTAGGTAGTGGACAGCTCCAGAAGAGGCACGGAGGCATCAGTTCATTAGCTGTTCATTGTTACATACAAAATCATTTTCTTTGGGACAATTTGCCTTTTTCTTTTCAGCTTTGTGTTTCCAAATATTTTTTCCTTTGTTTAGATTTTTTTTCCCCTTGTTTTGCTACACATCCTTTTAAAATTCGGGAAGAAAGACTAGGATTTTTAAGCCTGAGGCTATTCTGTTTCTCTTTCATGAAAGCTTAATTGCTTTTATGAGGTGAGAGGCAGCTCAGAGTATCATTATTCTTTTTTAAATTTAAAATACTTTTGCTCTTCAACAAATACTGAGTGCTGGACATCATTCTGAGTGCCTGGGACACCTCATTGCTTATGAAAGAATCCAGTAGGTACTAGATCAAATTTGCTTTAATTCCAGAAATCTGATTTGAAGTTTTGGGCACCAAGGGTGATGAACTTGCTAAGCACAAGCCACCAAGCCCAGTGGCAAGTACTTCCCCGCAATGTGTATGATGTGTTCTAAAAAATGCCCCCCCCCCAAGATTTTATACTATAAAAGCTTATCTTCAGTTGTGAAAATTTGCAAGGGATTTTTTAATTCATGACAGAATCTTCTCTTTAACAGCCCACTTTTCTTGTGGAACTGTCCAGAGTGCTGGCAAATCCAGGAAACAGTCAGGTTGCTAGAGTTGCAGCTGGTCTACAAATCAAGAACTCTTTGACATCAAAAGATCCAGATATCAAGGCACAGTATCAGCAGAGGTGGCTTGCTATTGATGCTAATGCTCGACGGGAAGTCAAGAACTATGTGAGTAACTTCCCTCTAGTCTTATTGCCGGGGAATAAGAAACATGTTTGCCAGTTTGTGTTATATTTGCATGGGACAGAGCTTGGTAGTGATAGATTTCTAGAATCTAAAGTCACTTGAATATAAAAAATTGTATATGGTTTAAGTCTCTTTCAGTTTGTCCATTGATGGATGGAAATTCTTGTTTCAGATGACTGAGGCAGCCAGTAGCAGTTTGAAGGGATGCTTTAGATATTTTGGTGAATTGCAGTTCTGTGTATTACCTTTCTGAGACTGGAGGTTTAGCTCAATGGTTGACTATCTGCCTCACATGGGTAGAAACCTGTGTTAGATTTCCCAGAAGCTCAAAAAAGTGTGTGTGTGTGTGTGTGTGTATGCGTGCACGCGCGCGCGATATTTCTGAGTTCTCCAGAAATTGTGGTTTGGAGATCTAGAATGGAGTTCAGGGCTATTTTTAGTTTTTTTGTCTTTTTGAGACAGCATTTCATTGTGCAGTGCAGGCTGGCCTTATACTCACTTTGTAGCCCAGCCTTGCTTCAGGCTTGACAGTGGTCCTCCTGCCTCAGCCTCCAAGTGCTGGGCTTGCAGCATGCAGCAGTCTTCCCAAGGTGGTTCTTTCACTACTTTAGCACTAGCTCTTGCTGAACTGCTCTGCAGATACTCTCATTGGTGTCACAAGAAATGAGAATGCGTAACCCTGTGAAATCAGGAGAATGAAGTGGTCTCCTTGGTTTTGCAGGCCCCAGGAAGTTGAATAATAGATTTATGACAGTGGTTCTTGTGTCTACTTACCAGGTTATAAAAACCTGTTCTTTGGAAGCCCTTTGTCCTGTGGTGTCCACTGAGCGGGATGATGGACTCTGAGAACCTTATCCTTTGTTTAGCACTGGCTTCTCGTGATTTGCTGGATTAGAATCTGTAATTCCAGCAAAGGATTCAAGAGTAAATAACCCTGCTGGGCGTGGTAGCGCATGCCTGTAATCCCAGCCTTTGGGAGGTAGGGGCAGAAGAAGGAGAGCTGAGCTTGAGACTAGCCTGGGTTACAAAGTGAGTGTAAGGCCAACCTGAACTGCATGGTGAGATCCTGTCTCAAAAAAGACCAAAAAGCCAGGCGTGGTGGTGCATGCATGCCTGTAATCCCAGCACTCAGGAGGCTGAGGCAGGAGGATTGTTGTGAGTTCAAGACCAGCCTGAGCTACAAAGTGAGCTTAAGGCCAGCCTGAACTGCATAGTGAGACCCTGTCTCAAAAAAGACCAAAAAAAAAATAAATAAAAGTAAGTCTATGTGGGTGTGTTTGCTTTTTTTTTTTTTTTTTTGTGAGATTCTTCAGTAGTCTTGTTACATGAATAAGGTCCAAGAGAAGTTAAGTCTGTGTGGTGTCATTTTGACCTAGATTTGTGGGCTTTTTTTCATTTGTGTATTTTGGGCTAATGGTGATTAAATTCAACATTGGTACTGAGCTTCATCCTCAGCCATTTTTATTTTGAGACAGGATCTCCCTGTGTTGCTAAGGTGTGAAGGCTGGGTTCAATCTTGGGTTCCTCTTGCTTCAGTCTCCCAGATTGCTGGGATTGCAGGCATGAGCTGCCCTTGGTATTTAAGGGGAAACCAGGGATGCACCCTACACCTGTACTTGGTTTGGTCTATGGTTATTCCCATCATGTTTGTTGTTTTAGCATTAGGCAAATCACTGCCCCTTAGGCAGCTACTTCTCTTTCTGCTTCTTCTCCAGTCGTGCATGAAGGCACCTGTGACAGGAAACTAATTTAGAAGTCACGTTTATTTTGAATAGTTTTTTGAGCATAAAGCAGTTTCATTGCACATTACATATGATTTTTTTTTTTTTTTAATTTTATGTATCTTTAAGACAGGGTCTGGGTATGTGGTGCAACCTGGCCTTTAACTTGCTTATGTAGTTTTGGCACAGGTTAGTCTTGAACTCCGGGAGGATCCTCCTGCCTCAGCTTCCTACATGCTATATTAGAGACCACTATGCCCAGCTGTGTGACCTTTCTTTGTTGGTAGTATTTGGGATTGAACCCTCGGTCTTCATAGTAAGCTGCTTTCTAACTTTTTTTAATTTTTTATTGTGAGATAGAGTCTTCCTAAGTTACTAAGTCGTCCAGGCTGGCCCAGGAATTTCAGTCCTCCTGCCTCAGCCTCCCGGAGTGCTGAGATTCCACTCAGTTTGTTATGACTTTTTTTTTCCCCTCTAGAGATAGAATTCAGTGCCAGGCGGATTCTTTTTTTTTTTTTTTTTTTTTTTTTTTTTTTTTTTTTTTTTTT
>PVKA01025428.1:6265-17697 GCA_004027165.1 Ctenomys sociabilis | reverse complement strand
CCTGGGATTGAACCCTGGTCCCTCCGCTTACCTGAAGGCAGATTCTTTAAAAATAATAATAATAATTTTTAATTTTTGCTATGTATTTAGTACAGGGTCTGACAGGTTTCACTACACAAATCAGACTCCTAGTGATCCTCTTGTTTTTAGCCTCCCGAGTGCTGGGATTATAGGCATGCACCACCGTGCCAGTCTCAGCTTCAGTGGCTCCAGGGGCGGGGTAGGCACCTGGGGCAGGGCCAGCATTGCCTGTTAGGACTAAAACTAGTCCCTGTGAATCCGGTGCCTGCCTAAGCAGAAGCTGCAGTCCACTGAGCTATCTGGCCAGCCCTCAGGCAGACTCTTATTCCACTGAGCTGTCTCTCTGACTCCAGCCTTTTTTTATTTTGTAATTTTATTTTATTTTTTTGTCTTTTTGAGACTGGGTCTCACTATGCAGTTCAGGCTGGCCTTAAGCTCATTTTGTAGCTCAGGCTGGTCTCGAACTCACAACAATCCTCCTGCCTCAGCCTCCTCAGTGCTGGGATTGCAGGCATGTGCCACCACGCCCAGCTGTAATTTTAGATGTAGTTGTGGTAAGTTGCCCAGGTTGGGCTTGAATTTGTGCTTCTCCTGTCAGCCTTTCAGAATGTTGGGATTTCAGGGATACCCTGGCTTTTTCCACCCTTTTTGAGACAGGGTTTCACTGTGCTGCTTAGGCTGGCCTTGAACTCATTTTGTAGTCCAGGCTGGTCTTAACTCAGCACTCCCTCCAACTCAGCCTCCTGAGTGCTGGGATTATAGGTGTGCGCCACCATGCTCAGCTCTTGTTTGTTCTTTTCTGTTTTTTTCTTTTTAGGAGTGGAACAGGCAATCAAACTTAGGACCTTGCCAGGCAGATGCTGGGCCTATGAACCATGTCCCTGTCCCTCACTGAAACTCTTGATGTTCATGTTCCTCTGTTTTATGTAGTATTTCAGTAAATGAGATGGATGTGATTTGAACTTTTTTTTTTTTTTTTTTTTTTTTTTTTTTTTTTTTTTTTTTTTTTTTTTTGACGCATTTCTCTTTTGTACTAGGGATCACCACAGGACCTTGTGCTTGCCAGGCAGGCACTTACGCCTCTGAGCTATCTTCCTGGCCCTTGACACATTTCTTTTTAACACCAACACATGGAGCTGTGGAGATGCTCAGTGGAATAGTGCTTCCCTGGCAAGTACGAGGGCCTAAGTTCAATACCAGGTTCCGCCGAAAATAAAAAAAATAACACATGATGTATTGGTATGATTGAGGCATTTTGGCTAAAAAAATGAGAATGAGCCAAGTGCAATGATCTGTTTCTGTCATTTTCAGATGTGCTAGGAAAGCAGAGGCAGGGAGCTGATTGGGCCCAGGAGTTAGAGACCAGCCTGGGCTGTATGGCGCACATGATAGCTAATGAAGTGCTCCTCCTGTCTTAGGAGTTTTTGAGACAAGGTCTCACCTTGTAGTCCTTGCTGGCCTCAGCTCATCATGATCCTCCTACCTCAGCCTCCCGAGTGCTGGGATCACTAGTATGTGCCGCTGTACTTGGGTGCACCTGCAGTGGTATTAACTGAGAGTCTTCTACAGCACTTTATTATTTTTATTTTTTTGTCTTTTTGAGACAGGGTCTCACTATGCAGTTCAGGCTGGCCTTAATTAAGCTCACTTTGGAGCTAAGGCTGGTCTTGAACTCACAACAATCCTCCTGCCTCAGCCTCCCAAGTGCTGGGATTACAGGAATGCGCCACCACACCTGGCTTCTACAGAACTTTAAAGAAAGGGTGAATGGCATTCAGTGAGCTACACAGCTCTACTGGAGACAGTGTAGACTGAGGCACTCTAGAGGGAAGAGGGAGAATGCATGCGTGGGTATTAAGTTATGGTTGGTGAGAGGAGTAGATCCTGGGCACTGTTGCACAGTTGAGTGACTATGGTGATAATTTGTATACATGGTATATATTTCAAAAAAGGTGGTAAACAGGATTGTGGATATCTAGATTACAAAGAATGATAGCATTGAGGAGATGCTGTTGATAGGTGTGTGCTGATTTAAACTTTACCCAAAGTGTGTATCAGAACATCAGGTGGGAGCTGGCCACAGTAGTGCATGCCTGTGGTTGCAGCACTTGGGAGGCTGAGGCAAGAGGTTTGCTTTGTGTTTGAGGCCAGTCTCTGCAACAATGTGGCACCCTGTTTTTTTTTGTTTGTTTGTTTGTTTGTTTGTTTTGCAGAACCGGGGTCAGGCCCTTGGATTTGCCAGGGAAGCGCTTATTCCACTGAGCCATCTCCTTGGCCCCTGCTCCCTGTTTTTTGTCTTGTTTTATTTTTAAAGATCATCACATGGCATCTCATACCAGTGCTTTTTTGTGATTTAAATTTTTTTAAATTCATGGGCCAGGGGCTGGGAAGATGGCTCAGTGGAATAAGTGCTTCCTTGGCAAGTGCAAGAGCCTGAGTTCAATTCCCAGTTCCAGGAAAAAAATAAATAAATAAAAATGAATAAATTCATGGGCCAGCCAGATAGCTTAGTGGATTAAAGTGCCTGCTTAAGCAGACTTAGGGATCAGAGTTCGATGCCCAGCCTGCTGTGCCAGTCCCTCCCCAAGGGTACATTGAGACTAGCGGTACACGCCTGTAATCCCAGCTTTTGGATGGTTGAAAACAGTATCTCTAGAGTCTGATCTACGTAGTGAGACCCTGTGTTAAACACATTTTTTCAGAAAAATTTTTTCAATTCAGCCCTACCCCCCCCCCAAAAAAAAAAAAAGCAAAAACTCGATTTGAGCTTGAAACAGACTGGCAAATACCTGTCAAGCTGTCATTTGATCAGTTTATTTCATTCCACTATCTCTGTGGCAGTAGTGGGGGGAGGATGACCTGCTGCTTGGGAGGGAAAGCAGGGGCTGAGTGGCCTGGCCCAGTCAGCAGGGCTAGCCAAGTCCTGGCAGCTCTTTGCATCCTGTCCTGTTAGGGCCAGTTGGGTTTGAGAGCTGTGGTGGCTCTCAGTGAATTCACTGGCTGAATTAGCTGATGATGGTAATGATTAACACCAAAGTTGCACATGGCGATTTGCATGTGGCCTCCTCTCTGTCTGAGCCTGTACTTTACCCCTTACGTAAGTGCCCATGTGGCTACCGTTGCCAGACAGACACAATTGATGCTGAGGATGGCACCTAAATGGATGAGGATGAGGAGTTCCTAGGCCTATTGGGAGAGCGCAGGTCTCAGATTCTTGGGCACACAGAACACAGCCTTCAGGTTGGGAACAGGGAACTGAGGTGCTTAGGCCTGGCAGTGTTAGTGACACTGTGTTAAGAAACGCTGCCTAAGGCGGCCTTTCCGAAGAGCAGGCCTCCACTCTGCGTGCTGGGTTATCTATGACCCGAAAGGTTTGTTTGAGCTGCCAATGATAATCTGTCTCTTCTTGGACGTAGGCAGTGATCAGACCCACCAGAGGCTCCTCTGTGACCCTTATTTGAAACTGGGTGGGGGCATCCTTCCTATGTAGCCCAACAAGGAGCCTGGAAGCTGATTTTGTGAAGCTCCCCCCATATTTTTTTTCTTTTTTATATATTCGGTTGTTATAGGGTCTCATTATGCAGCTCAGACTGAGTGATCTTCCTGTTTTCAGCCTTGCCAGCCCTGGGATTACAGGCGTATGCCACTACACCTCTGGCCAGCTCAGAGAGTGGGGTGGGCAGGAGGATGGGCACCTGGGGGTGGGGCTGGTGCTGTGATGCTAGGAACCAAACCATGTGATCCTCCTGTCTCAGCCTCCCCAGTGCTGGGATAACAGATGTGTGCCATCATGCCTGGTTTTGGTGGCTGGTGTGGTATGTGGTACCAAGGAGCATACCTAGGTCCTTGTGCTTGTCTGATAGGTGCTTAGACCACTGAGCTTAGCCCCTCCCCCACCCCTTAGCTGCTGGTTTTCCTTGGTTGTGCTGAATGTGAGAGTGAGGTATGTGCTTTTAGAGACTTCTCACTGACAGCAGGAATGGTTGGTTTTGATTTTGGTTCTGGGGATTGTTGGTTATGGGTGATGATGTTTAGGTTGGCTTGGGTTTTTTGTTGTTTTTTTTTTTTCTTTAGAGAATTCAGAAGTAGTTACATAAAGGACATGGTTTTAGGCAAAGTATACTCAATAATATTTGGTACTGCTATGTTTTACTCTTGTCGTTTTTCTAGGTTTTACAGACCTTGGGCACAGAAACTTACCGGCCTAGCTCTGCCTCGCAGTGTGTGGCTGGTATCGCTTGTGCAGAGATCCCCGTAAACCAGTGGCCAGAACTCATTCCTCAGCTGGTGGCCAATGTTACAAACCCCAACAGCACAGAGCACATGAAAGAATCTACATTGGAAGCTATTGGTTACATTTGCCAAGATATAGTAAGTGCTGGTGGGGTGCATCTGACTTGTGTACTTTTAATTTCTTTCATAATGAGCATAGTATTAGGATATCAACTCATGGGCCACCTAGCTCAATGGTCTAAGCCCTGCTTAGACAAGTGCAAGGATTGATCCCGGTATCACACGCCGTGCTGGCCTTGCCCAGGTATGCTGAGCCAGCCACTGAGACCAGCTGGGGAGGCTGAAAACAGGAGGTTCACTACAAGTCCAAGCTGTGTGGTGAGATCCTATACCAAACACATTTAAAAAAAGAATATCAACTAATGAAGAAAATTAAGTTGTTTAATTTTTAGGGGGTCAAACCTAGGGCCTTATATACTAAACGAGCATTTTACCACAGAGCTGTGACCATGGTACCAGGAAATTTTTGTCTTTTTGAGACAGGGTCTCACTATGCAGTTCAGGCTGGCCTTAAGCTCACTTTGTAGCTCAGGCTGGTCTCGAACTCACAACAATCCTCCTGCCTCAGCCTCCCGAGTGCTGGGATTACAGGCATGCGCCACCATGCCCGGTGCCAGGAGATTTTTGAAGTGAGAAATATACTCATTCATATATGCTCAGCATCTCTGACCTGATCCTTTTCCCAGAGTTCTAAATGTGGCTTGAATACCGTGTGTTTTCTTCATTTACCACATGGCTTTGCCAACCCATCCTTTGTTGGTTTTGCCCCTGGAGTCACAGTGTACTGTTTCAGATGCACCCCTCCTAGGGTGGCTGCCACTCTCAATGTCTGTCTCAGCACAGACTTCACAAGGCACAGGAACCCGTAGTGCTTGACTTGTGGTGGACTTCAGCACCTCCAGTACTGTGCTTAGGTGCTGGTCTTCGGCCTGCAGCACATTTATTTGGCACAGAAGGCCTGGAACAACCACCAGACTGCCCTTTTCCTTTGCCCAGAAGGTACTCAGAATCCTTGTACCACGAGGCCAGAGATGGAGTTGAGTGTACTGCAGTTGGGTTGGGACTGCCAGCTGTATGAGAGATGTGTAGGCACTTGGCACTGCTGTCCCCAGACGACACATGTGGAAGAAATCACAGTCATGGTGCTCTGGATTTTGCAGTGAGAGGGCTGCTGACTAGTCAAGAGCTGATTGTCATGTTCACTGCACTTTTCGTCTTGTTTTAGGAACCAGAGCAGCTACAGGATAAATCCAATGAAATTCTGACTGCTATAATCCAGGGGATGAGGAAAGAAGAGCCGAGCAATAACGTGAAGCTAGCTGCTACTAACGCACTCCTGAACTCGCTGGAGTTCACCAAAGCCAACTTCGACAAAGAGGTAGGTTTCTTCTGTTAACATTGATTGCATGGCTCAGAGGTTGTAGAATGAGTGTTCAATGAAAGTGGTGTTTTGCAGCTGCATAAATATAATCCTCTAGAGATTGGGTGTGGTGATGTGCCTGTAATCCCAGCTCTTGGGAGGCTTTAGACAGGTGGATCACTATGAATCCGATCTAGTAGTGAGCCCCTGAACACCCTGTAGACCTTTCCCTAAACAAATACAAAAAAAAAAAAGTCTTCCTCTGTTACGATTGACATTTATGTGGTGTATCAGGGTTTACTAGAGAAACAAGTATAACACAAGATTGGCTCACGCTGGTCAGCCACAGTCAGATACGGAAGCTTGCAGAGAGCACCGGCACCCTGGAGACCGAAGGACTCAGTCCAGGGTCTGGAGCTCTGCTGTGTTCCATGCAAGTCCGTATCAGGAGGCTGGTGGGTCTGTGGCAGAAGGCTGATGAGTCTGCACCTGACGGCTGGAGGGTCCAAGGTGGAGGCTAAAAGGTCTGTGTGAGAAGTCAGGAGATGCTGTCCAAGCTGAAGGTGCCTCCAAAGAATGGAAGCCTATCCATTATTCCTCATTTCCCTTTTACACCATCCGGGCCATGAGCCTCCCAATATGGCTCTTTGACCCCTAGAGTCTCAAATGATTTAGTTAAGCTGTTAAACTTCTCAAGTTGACACAGTTAACCACTACATGTGGGGAGACGTGGTAAAAGTGGGTGTTTATAGTTCTCATGAGGCATATAAAATGTTTTGCCTAAAAATAGTTTGCCCATTGTATCCCCCTCACCCCCTCCTCGTGACAGGATTTCACTTAGGTTTGTTTTTTTTGTTTGTTTTTTTTTTTTTGTGGAACCGGGGATTGAACTCAGGCCCTTGCGCTTGCCAGGCAAAAGCTATTCTACTGTATCTCCCTGGCTTCACTAAATTATTGTCCATGTTGCGGTCAGGCTTGGAATTGTGCCCCAGCATCCCAGAGTGCTAGGACTTCAGGCATGTGTTACTGTGCCTGGCTCACTGCTAAGAGTTTGGTGAAATACATACAGTTTTACCTTTTAACATTTCAGCCAGAGGCATGGTGCACACTATAAATGCAGCTTCTCAAGAGGCTGAGGCAGGTTTCTGAGTTCTGGGCAATTTGGCAGTACCCTATCTCAAAGTAAAAAGGAGATGTGGCTCCAATGAACAGTACCTCTGAGGGCCATTCTGAGTACAGCTAAAACAAACCATTTGCAGGCATAGGGCTGAGTGTGGTCTCACACTGCTGTGGAGCTTTGAACAACCAGACAAGCACTGTTGTACTGTTCTTAGGGAATCTGGCTGTATTAGACATCACATATGGATAGATTCTGACTGGCCTGCCTTTTTGTGACTGCACATTTAGTGTCCTCAAAGTTGCCGCAGGGTGAAGAATGGGCCAGAGTCTATTTTTCAGGCAGAGTAGCGTTTTCTTTGTATAGGCGGTGTTGGTGTGTTGCACCACCCGGTTGCCTTGCTCTGGCCTTTTTCTCTTGAGTCCTGATGTCACTTCCTACACTTGATCTTAGCCAAAAGGCCGAGAAGCGATCTGATGTCACTTCCTATGAAGTACCACTTCCCTAGAAGTGGGGCTGCTGTATCAGAGTGTGAGTATTTCAGTGTCTGTTTTTGGCACATTGACTGGTCTTTTTTGTCATTTCTTGGCCTTTTACAGGGCAGGTTTAAGAAGACAGAGCAAAGTACAATTCTTTTTACCTGTTTTTTTTTTTTTTTTGGTACCAGGAATTGGAACTCCAGGCCTCACACTTGTTAGGCAGGTACTGTGCTGTTGAGCTACATCCCCACCTTACAATTCTATTTGATTTGAAAACAAGAATTTCCTTTTGAACTTGAAAAGATTTGGGAGGGCAGTAAGCAAAAGAAGCCATTACTCAACATATTTGATAGGTTTTCCATGTTTCACAGAACAAATTTGGTTTCTGAAAATGAGCAGATTTGTGGACCCAGGAGATAGCTCAGTAGAGCTGGCAAGCACAGGGTCCTGAGTTCAAACCCCAGTATTGGGGGGTAAAAAAAAAGAGCAGATGTTTTCTTTTAATTTTAATAAATATGAGAAAGTTGCTTTTCCTACAAGTAGATTTCTGTTATTCTTTTCACTATTTTTATCTAACCCTTGTTTCCTGTCAGCCACTGCTAGTGAAGGTCATGTTGGGTATTAAAGGCTTAGGGGCCTCCTTGGGCTGGCTATGTAGTAGACACTGCGGGAAGCTCTTCTCACTTCCTCAGGGCTCTCACAAGCCACCTCCAGGAAGAGCTGCTGGGCTGTGTCCGGCCTGCCTTGTTGCCTGACAAGTGATGGGCTCCTTGGAAAGAGAATCTAGACAAGCCAGAGATACAGCTCAGTGGCACAGCGCCTGCGTGGTGATTGTGAGGTCCTCAGTTTGATTCCCAGTACCAAAAAAAAAAAAAAAGGAATCTCAGAGTCTTTAAGTTTGTGCTTTCCTAATTCTCTTTGTTCTCTTTATTCCTCTCCAGTCTGAAAGGCACTTTATTATGCAGGTGGTCTGTGAAGCCACCCAGTGTCCAGATACAAGGGTAAGTGAGCTCACATGAAAAAATGTCTTTATCTCCCTGAAGAAGGCAGACTAGCATGCAGAATTTGGGCATGGAGAAATCCATGGGTTAAACAGGTTTGACAGATTGTCAGGAATTTTTCTCTATGGATTAGAGAGGAGAAAACAGTACTCTTTAAAAAACAATGGAAATTCTTATCCTCTTACAAGATTTTTCATGAGGCTGAGGCAAGAGACTCACAAGTTCAGGACCAGCTGAGCTACAGAGTGGGCAGGTGGGGGGGGACTAGGCATGTAGTTCAGTGATAGAGTGCGTACGTAGCATGTGTCTGCCTGTGTGCTCACTTCCCAGGACCATGGTCAAGGGGATTGTGTAAGGGAGAAGTGGTTTGCTGTCTTATTTATTGCAGTAGGATTTTCAAGTGGTTGTTTTCAACTGTAGTCATTGAAACAGTGTTGCTTTCCTGTAACCCAAGCTGTTAATTCTTGAAGCTGGCGAAAGTGACATCTTCAGTCTGAACAGCATTGATGATGAGTTCAGGCCTGCTGTGTGTCCCAGGTGCTGTTGGAGGAAAGATGAACAAACGAAGTGTAGAGAAAGGACAGTGGAATTGTGTTTAAGGAGAAAATAGCATGAGCTATGTCTACTGTTAGATTGATTGGCCAGTCAGAGTCTACCTTCACAAACTGCACTGCTATTTTAGTCATTTAATCTCTTCTTTAAAGGTACGAGTGGCTGCTTTACAGAATCTGGTCAAGATAATGTCCTTGTATTATCAGTACATGGAGACATATATGGGTCCTGCTCTTTTTGCAGTGAGTATTTGATGTGATTTATCTGTAGCTAATTGCAAGGGTCATTATTCTCAGCTGTTGTTTATCCTGTAAGTTTTTACTTAATATTGTGAAATAAAGTGGGGGTAATGACATGCCCCTGTAATCCCAGCACTTGAGAGGCCAAGATAAGAGAATTTGTTCTTGAGTTCAAGGCCATCCTGGGCGAGTTTGAGGCCAGCCTGACCTGTGTAGGAAGAATTTGTCTTGAAACAAGAAGAAAAAAAAAATTCCTTAAGTTTTGAGTATTTGTGGTGTGGCAAAACAAGTTTTCTATCTTTGATGCTGAAAGGAATGTATTTTGGGAAAAGAAAATTTTTTGTTCTGGTGCATGATTGTAATCCCAGCACTTGGAGGTTGAAGCATGAGGATTGCTGAGTTCAAGGTCTGTCTGCACCATAGAATGAGTTCAGTGCCAGCCTGAACTATATATAGTGAGACCCTGACTCAAAAAGACAAAAAACTAGCTTTTATAAATTCTGTTTTTGAAACTTGAATGGAATGTCTGGTTAAAGAAGGGATTCAATGTGAATCAGTATTTATTGGGGTCCTGGGGTCTCTTTTTCCTTTTAAGATCACAATTGAAGCAATGAAAAGCGATATAGATGAGGTGGCCCTACAGGGGATAGAATTCTGGTCCAATGTCTGTGACGAGGAAATGGATTTAGCCATCGAGGCTTCTGAGGTGAGTCCAAGAGAAGGTCGGGCAGGGAGGGCTGTCCCTTTGCCCTGTCAGACTGACAGCTTATTAGTGGGGGCTGAGGGTTCCCCCCCTTAGTAGAAATTCTAGTTTTCTCTAGCTAACTCCCACACATGAGTAATTGTATGCGCTGATGATTGGTGCTGTGGACACCAGGGGGCAGCAGGCGGGCAGTTTATCCAAGGGACACTGATGCTGAATTAGTTGCTTTCTAAGGTCCTGATGCAAGCTTAAGTTAAGATGGATAATAGTTTATTGGCTCTGGTGAAGGAGTCTTGGATGGGGAAAAGTTGTTCTGTACTTGAAATTAAGCTTTGTTTGCAACCTCATTTTTACATTTCTGAAAATATATAGCTTTATTTTTGGCACCTTTTTTCTTTGGACACTTATGTAAACTTTGTACATCTCTTGATTTCAAAGAACACTAGATGTCAGGTTGTTAATATGCATTGAGCTGCTGGAAAAATTTAATTCTTAAGGTTGCCTTAGTCTTTTAGAAAAGATTATGTTTATGGCTTAAAATAACTTAATTGAAGTAGACCAAAAAATAAATACCTTCAGCCAGACTGCACACCTGGAATTCTAGCTACTCAAGTGATCGAGGCCAGGATGATTATGAGTTCGGAAGTTTGAAGCCAGCCTCAAAACAGCCTGGCTGTAGCTCCTTGGTCAGGTTCTGGGTTCAACCCCTAGTACCTGGAAGGAGGAGAACACAGCAAATATGAGTCTTTGCCCATGTATTTGTTGTATTTGTTGCACAACAGGGGCAACTCCAACTGGACACCCTTAGTTAGCGTTTATCTAATATCTGCTTTATCTTTCTCAGGCAGCAGATCAAGGGCGGCCCCCTGAGCACACCAGCAAGTTTTATGCCAAGGGAGCACTACAGTACCTGGTTCCCATCCTTACACAAACGCTAACTAAACAGGTGAGGCGCCTTGGAGTGGGTTGGTGTGCTGGACTGGTTTCCATGGAGGAGATTGGCAGCTCTGTAGCAGATGACTCAGGAGTGGCGGAGCTGGGCCTGTGTGGTCCCGTGGCTCTGAGTTGTCTGTGGAGGCCAGGGTTCTAGCTCATGAGTCTTGATTGGGAATAAGCCAGTCCCTGCTCCTGTTTCCTGAGGGCCATGTCACAGGGTCCATACAGAAAGAAGAGATGCAGTTCATTGAAACTGCAGTAAACAAGGCCATGGCACATATCTGGGCTATTGTTATGGATTCACGGGGCATAGCTATGGTTTTAAATGCTAATGAAGTTCGATGGATACTAGTATTTAGGTGTGACGCTGGCCTCAAATCTGTGAAAAGGAACTTGCATTGATCCTTCCAGTTCATTACCATCAACTGTTAAGATGTAGGACGAGGTAAAAGCTAGTGCCTCATGCAGCTGTGACTGAGGAGCCCTTAGCATGTTTCTGCCAAGGGGGTCCAGAGCTTGCTACTCTTTATGTATCATGTTTCCCTGGCATTCTGGGAACTTCCCACTACCTCATTTTTTCTGTTGCCTGAGAAATAATGCACAGGTCTGACAGGAGAGTCACTTGGGGCACTAGGGGATTTTTGTGAGCACGGGAGTGTCACTTTTTCTTTTTTTTTTTTTTTTTTTTTTTTTTTTTTTTTTTTTTTTTTTTTTTTTTTTTTTTTTTTTTT
>PVKA01025427.1:8905-33092 GCA_004027165.1 Ctenomys sociabilis | reverse complement strand
ACCTAACCCTATGTCCTCAAGAAGATCATACACCATGATTAGTAGGATTCATCCCAGGGATGCAAGGATGGTTCAATATTTGAAAATCTATATCTGTAATACACTATATTAATAGACTGAAATCTAAAAAGCACATGATCTTCTCAACTGATGCACAGAAAGCTTTTGACAAAGTCCAACACTCATTCATGTTCAAGGTCCTACAGAAAATTGGAATAGATGGACTGTGTCTTAACTTGATAAAAGCCTTCTATGACAACCCAGAAGCTCATATAATCCTAAATGGGGAAAAACTGAAATCTTTTATTCTTAAATCAGTTACAAGGCAAGGATGTCCTCTATCACCCATCCTATTCAATATAGTCTTGAAATCCATAGCAACAGCCATTAGAAAAGAGGAAGAAATAAATGGAATAATAATAGGTAAAGAAGAAGTTAAAATATCACTATTTGCAGATGACAAGATACTTTACTTGGAAGACCCCAAAAATTCCATCAAGAAACTACTAGAACTGATAGGGAAGTTCAGTAGCAGGATACAAAATCAGTACTCAAAAGTCAATAGCATTCCTCTACACAGATAACAAGCACACTGAAAGGGAAACAATAGAAACAATACCTTTACAGTAGCACCGCGGAAAATGAAATACCTTGGGATTCACTTAACCAAGGAAGTCAAAGATCTTTTCACCCAAAATTACAGCACCCTAAGAAAAGAAATTATAGAGGATTTCAGAAAATGGAAAGATATTCCATGCTCCTGGATAGGAAGAACCAACATCATGAAGATGTCCATACTCCCAAAATTGCTGTAGAGTTTTAATGCAATCCCTATCAAACTGCCACCAACATACCTCCCAGACCTAGAGAAATCATTCCTGAAATTCATTTGGAAACACAAATGACCTAGAATAACAAAGTCAATCTTGGTCAATAAAGACAAGGCAGGAGGCATCACAATTCCTGATTTGAAATTATACCACAAAGCCATTGTGATAAAATCAACATGGCATTGGCAACAAAATAGACCTGAGGATTAATGGAATAGATTAGAAGGTGGAGAACCATCTATGAACACACTCATCCATCTGATCTTCGACAAAGGGGCCAATCATGCTTAATGGAAGGATCGCCTCTTTAACTAATGGTGCTGGAAATCTTGGCTTTCTACTTGCTGAAAAGTAAAACTTGACCCAGCCCTATCACCATGCACTAAGTTAAAGACTTCAAGTTTTTTTTTTAAATATGTGGTTTTTTTCACAATTGATTTCTACTTTCAATGTGATATGATCTGATAGTATACATGTATAATTCTGATTATTTTGTATCTTTTAAAGAACATTTTATGGTCTACATGTAATCTGTTTTGTCAAAAGTTCCCTGTGCAGCTGAGAAGAATGAATTATTTTTTGTAGTAGAGGAGAATCCTTTGTAGATATCTATTAGGTACATTTGTTCAAGGGTTTCAGTCAGCTCTTATATTTCTCTTTTTATTAATTTTTTGAGAGAGAAATCGCAGTGAGTTTCAAAACAGGTTAATGGGAGAGTTAGAATAATTAATAAATTGCACGTTATTGTCTTCATAATAGTTGCACAGAGTACATGATGCAGACATAATATCTTATTTAAACACTACTAGTATAAATCTTACTTCTCACTGAACTAAGAGAAAGTAGCTACATATGTATAGTATTTCATATATACAGATATATTTTTTCACTACAAATCTGATCTCCATTTACATCCCCCGTTTTTAGTTTTGTCAGAGATGGGTATTCCATTGCTGTTCAAATATTGTAAGTGCCTATATTCAGGAAAATAATCCAATATAGTCCAGTAATCCAATATAGTAGTGGGATATCCACAGAACTGGTAATGTTAGAGGTTGTTGACTTGAGCCTTTTACAGCTCATAATATTAACATGCCTTTAGTTTTTATAAGTCATGTTTATACTTTTCTGCTGAGTGGTTAAGTCCAAGAAAAAGCAAGACCTATATAACAAAAAAACTTTTCTATCTGATAAGGCCAGTCAAGTCACCTGAGGGTTTATCCTGTAACCCTGTACTGCACTTTCTAGATCTTTTGTCAGTGTCATCCATGTGGATGAGCCACGGTCACTGTTTGGCCAATTTTCAACTCTTATATTTCTGTGTTGCACTATTGTTTGGTCAATATATTAGTGAAAATGGTGTTTTGAGTTTCTGTACTATGGATTTGTTAGTGTTTGGTCTTTTTATGTCCAGTAACATTGGTTTTACAAAGGTGGGTACCCTGATATTTGATGCATATATAGTTACAATAATTATCTCTTCCCATTAACTTGTTCCCATGACTAATACAGTAACCATCTTTGCCTCTTCTGATTAGTTTCACCTTGAAACCTACTTTGACAATAAGATTGCTACTCACACTTCTATTGTGGATCATGGTGCATGGAATATATTATTTTCCTCTTTTATTTTAATTTTTATTTTTTTTCAGTACTAGAGTTCAAACTCAGGACCTAGCTCTTGCCAGGAAGTCACTTATGCTGCTTAGCTATCTCCAGGTTGCAGGAATATTATTTTCTATCTTGTGATTCTTAGTATGAATTTCTTTTGGGATTAGATGTGTCTCTAGAATGCTGCAAACTATTCTGTGTTGGGTTTTGATACAGTTTCCCAATCTAGGCCTCTGCATTGCAGAGTTGAAGCTAATTTGTTTAGGATTATTACTAAAAGATACTGAGTTATTCTTGTCATTGAATTGTTTTTCTGTTATTGATTTATTTTTCCCTTGCATAACTGTTCGACCGTCTTCTTTTCCCCACAATTTCATTGAAAAACAAATAGCAATGAGACAGTTTCAAATCAAAATAGCAGGACAGATTCAACAATTAATACACTGCATATTGTTTTATTAGTGGTTATTTCATGTACAAGATGCAGATATGATATTCTGTTTAAAAACACTATTAGAGCAGACCCCTCTATTCATTGAATTAAGCAAATGTAGCTGTATATTTATCTTACTTTAAAATACATATGAGAAATGGTCACTCATTTGTATCTCCGTTTTTGTTCAGTATTGTCATTTAAATATTTTAGGCTTGTGAATTCAGCAAAATATTCCAAAATAGTACAGTAGTCCATAATAATACTGGGTTTTCCATATATTTGGGAATGTCAGAAGTGGTGGACTTGAGTCTTTTGCAGCTCAGCATAATAGTATGACTTTACTTCTTATACTTCGTTTTTATATTTTTGTGCTGGATGGTTAAGACCAAGATAAAACAAGACCTATATAACAAGAATTGTAGCTTTTGTATATGATTAAGTTCAGTAAAATCACCTCAGGATTTATCCTAGGACTCTGTACCGCAGTTTGTAGATCCTTTGTCTGTGTTAGCCATGTGGATGACACATGGCCATTGCTTGACCAATTTGCTCTCTGTGAAAATCTGAAAAATGCTTTTCTCTCCATGTGACTCTCCTTAGGCATACTGTACATCATTGATCACTTTCCTCTTTGGCCCCACAATCTCCTTGATTAGAAAATTTGGGACACAAGTGAGTTGCATGATGTTACAGTACAGGTTCCCATAACTGAACTTGAAAGTCTAGGGCCAAAATGTTAGCTATCCTTGTGGCCCTCCCTTTCCTCAAATTTTGGTCGGCAAACTTAGGTTGTTTACCCTTCAGAAGAGAAGCTTATTATTACTACTGTACAACCTAGCCTGTTGAGATTAACTACACTATCTGTCTGAATATCAAACATTTTAGGCTTAACATGGAACAGGTAATTTTCATCAAATATTGGTATGTTAAACTTTAAGTCTCTACAAAATATATGCAAAAAATTAAAATATATATTTAAAAATAGCAATAAACATACATTTATTCACTTCTTTAATTTCATCCTCTGGGAAGTGGGTGTTCATCTCAGATGCCAATTTCAGGATTGGGTCATTAAATTTGGGACCCTACTGCTTTTTAGTTCTTTAGAAATTCTGGAGAGCAGACCTTTGTCTGAATACTTATTTGTCAAGATTTGTTCCAAATTTGTGGGTTGTCTTTTCACTTTGTTGGTAATTTCTTTTGATGTGCAAAAACTTCTCAGTAAGGGGAGGTACGAGTTGTTAATTCTTTCAAGTGTTACCCGTGCAATTAATTTTTGTTCATGAACGCTTTGCCTAGCCTATGTCTTCAAAAGTTCCTCCTAACTTCTCTTCCAGGAGATTGAGTGCTTCTGTTTTAATGTTTAGATCTTTAATCTATTTTGACTTCAGCTTAGTGCATGGTAATAGATCTGGGTCAAGGTTTAGGTTTCAGCATGTAGAGAGCCAGTTTTTCCAGTTCTCTTTGTTAAACAGAGTATAATAATTCCAGTTTGTCTGACCCCTTTGTAAAAGATAAGTTGACTGAGTGTATTCGAAGAGGATTCAGCATCTTCTAATCTATTCCACTGATCCTCTGATTTATTTTGTTGCCAGTACCATGCTGATTTTATCACAGTATCCTTGTAGTATTATTTCAATATATCTGTCCATTTCACCTGTGTCATCTATTGTGTGAGAGTAAAGATTCTCAGAGTATCTATTGAAATCTTCTGAATTTCCACTGGGTGATTATACCTCTTTTATTCCTTATTGCTTGTATTTGAGTTTTTCTTTTCCTATTTTTGATGAAGTTAGCTAGGGGTTTATTGATTTATTTAATCTTTTACTGAAGCAGCTTCTTGATTGGTCAATTCTTTGATTGTAATGCATCCTGACTTCTCTTTGTTGCCCAGAATTGCCTTTCCTATTTTAACGCTTTTCTGGTTCCAAATAAATTTTAGCAATGATTTCTCTAGGTATGGGAGGTATGTTGGTGATATTTTTTAGGGATTGCATTAAATCTGTACAGCAGTTTTGGGAGTCTGGCCATATTCACGTTGTTGGTTTTCCCTATCCAGGAGCAGGGAATATCTTCCCATTTTCTGAAATGCTCTACAATCTCTTTTTTCAGATTACTGCAATTTTCCATGGAAAGATCGTTCACTTCTTTGGTTAAGTGAATTCCAAAGTATTTCATTTTCCTCGGTGCTATTGTAAAAGATATTGCTTCTCTAATTTTCCTCTCAGTGTGTTTGTTGCCAGAGTAGAGGAATGCTATTGACTTTTGGGTACCTAATTTGTATCCTGCTATGCTACTGAATTGGTGTATTAATTCTAGGAACTTCTTCGTGGAGTTTTTTGGATCTTCCAAGTAAAGTATCATGTCATCTGCAAATATTGATAATTTAACTTCTTCTTTACTATTCTTATTCCTTTTATTTCTTATCATGTCTAGTGGCTCTAGCTAACAATTCGAGAACTATGTTGAATAGGAGGAGTGATAGAGGACATACTTGTCTGGTACCAGATCTAAGAGTAAAACATTTCAGTTTTTCCTAATTTAGTTAGCTGTTGGGTTTTAATAAATTGCTTTTATCCGATTGAAGTAGAGGCCTTCTATTACAATTTGGTATGAATTTGAACATGAATGAGTTTGACTTTGTCAAATGCATTTTCTGCATCAATTGAGATAATCATGTGGTTTTTTTCACTCTATTGATATAATGTATTATATTTATAAATTTTTGCATATTGAACCATCCTTGCATCCCTGGAATGAATCCTATCTCATCATGGTGTGTGATCTTCTTGACGATTTGCTGTACTCTATTTGCTAGGATTGTGTTGAGGATTTTTACATCTATGTTCATGAGGGAGATTGTCCTATAGTTTTCTTTTTTAGTTGCATGTTTCCCTGGTTTTGGTATCAGTTTAATACTTGCTTCCAGGAATGATTTTGAGAGGATTCTTCCTTTTCAATTTCCTTGAAGAGTTTGAGAGTATAGGAAATATATCTTCCATAAATTTCTTATGGAAGTCAGCTGTGAATCCATCACGACCTGGACTGTTCCTTGTCAGTAGATTTTTTTTATTACATCTCATATTTCATTTACTGTTTTTGGGCTATTGAGAGTGGTTACATCTTGTTGATTGACTTTTGGTAATTTGTAGCTTTCTAGGAATCTGTCCATTTCATCTGTGTCTTCTATTGTGTGAGAGCAAAGATTCTCAGAGTAGCTATTAAAATCTTCTGAATTTCCACTGGATCTGTGGTGATTATACCCTTGTTATTCCTTATTGCTTGTATTTGAATTTTTCCTTTCCTATTTTTGATGAAGTCAGCTAGGGGTTTATTGATTTATTTAATCTTTTAACAAAGCAGCTTCTTGATTGGTCAATTCTTTGAATTGTTTTCTTCACCTAAATTGAGTAATTTTCTCCTCCAATTTTTATGATTTCTTCTCTTTTTGGGCTCTAGCTTTGGTTTGTTCTTCAGTTTCTAGCTGTTGGAATTACAGCATTAGAGTGTTTATGTGTTCCCCATTCTGTTTTCTTAATGTGCGCGTTCATAGCTATAAATTTCCCTCTGAGACCTGCTTTCATCACATACCATAAATTCCAATAGGATGTACTTGAATTTTCATTGAATTATAGATATTATTGAATTTTTTGTTAATTTCATCTGTTACCCATTTATTGCTGAGTATGATGTTGTTTAATTCTCATGAATTTAGGGCTTTTTCTGGTTTCTTTTGTCATTTATTTCCAGTTTCATTGCATTGTGGTCAGATAATATGCATGGGATACTTTCTGTTTTCTTGCACATACTTAAGCATGACCTATGGAACAGTGTGTGGTCTGTTTTAGAAAATGAACATGTACATGTAAAAAAATGTGTATTCAGCTTTGTTTGTGTGGAATACTATATATATGTCCACTAAGTCCATTAGTTTCAAGTTCTTGTTCAGTTCTGCCAGTTCTTTACTAATTTTTCTGGTTGACCTATCTTTTTGGGATAAGGGAGTATTAAGGTCTCCTGTTAAGATTGTGGTCTTGGATATTAGATTTTTAATATCCATTAACTTTTTAATATAGTTGAGTGCTCTCGTGTTTGGTGCATAGTGTTATCTATTCCTTTTGTATTTTTCCTCTATTAGTATATAGTGGCCTTCTTTATTTTGCTTGATAATTGTGGGTTTGAAGTTGAGACTGTCAGAGCACAGGATTGCTACTCTTGCTTTTTTCTTATGTACTGGGGCATGTAGTATTGTTTTCCATCCTTTGACTTTCAGCATATGAATTTCTTTATTCATTAAGTGTGCTTCATTTATACAGCATATTGCTGGATTTTGTTTCCTAATCCACTGTGTCTGTGTATTTCTCATAATTGGTTAATTAAGTACATTTATGTTGATGGTTATAATTGAGATGTACTGAATTAAGCTTGACAATTTGTTTACCTGCTGTTGTTTACTCTTTTTTCTCCTCTTTATAATTGCTTGCCCTATTTAGTTGGTTGCTTCTGTTCTCATACCTGGAGTTCTGATCACTTTGGTCCCTCTGTAGAGCATCTTTCAGTTGCCTGTGTAGGAATGGTTTTGTCATCATGAAATTCTTTAGTTGTTCTTTGTCATGGAACTATTTCAATTCTCCATCAAACTTGAAAGTTTTGCAGGGTAGAGTAGTCTGGGGTGCAATTTGTTTTCATGGAGGACTTGAAATACTCTGCTCCATGGTCCTCTTGCCTTCATGGTTTGTGAAGATAATTTGGTCATTATTCTGATGGGTTTTCCTTTGAATGTGATTTGCTTCTTTTCTCTAGCAGCTTTCAGTATGTTATTCCTGGACTGGATATCTGCGATCTTGACGATTATATGTCTCGATGTGTTTTTAATTGAGCTATGGTTATTTGGCATTTTGTATGCTTCAGTTACCTAGCTGTGCCATCATTTCTTCATATTTGGGAAGTTTTCTGGTATTACTTCTGCCCATATTTTTAATGTCATTTGTATGTACTCCTTCTTTTTCATTGATAGCTATTAGTCTCACATTGTTCATCTTTGCATCATCTTGCACATGATGAATTATTCTTTCCTGCATCCTAGTTGTTTTTAAGAGATCTTTTCTTTCCTTTTCACTAGTTGTTCCAGTGTCTTCCAGATCTGAATCTCTGTCTTCACTTTCACTCAAATGGTTTTGCAAGCTTGTGATTGAGATTTTAAGTTCCTCTGTATCTCTTTGACTCAGCTTCATGCATTCTGTTTCTTTCCTGTATTGCTCATTCAAGGAATATTTCCTTTTTCTAATCTCTATTTTTTTTTATCAATGTCTTCTTTAGAAGCAGTTACTAATTCTTTTTATTCAGCTTTTTTCAGATTAGGTTTCCTCCTTATGTTTCTGTATTTGATTATTTATTTCAGATGCTAAAAATATAGTTTTCTTTTTTTCCCAGTAATTAATTCTGTTTTGAGTTTCTCTATACTTTTCTGCTGTTGTTTATTTACTTCTGACGCTATTAATTCATGTGTTTCATCTGAGCTAGTGTACTCTGCAGTTCTTCTTTGTGGACACTGAGTTTCCTCCACATGTTTTTGCACTTGATTCTTTACTTCAGATGCTATTAATTCAGAAATTTCTTTTATTTCTGATTTGAATTCCTCTATACCTTTCTGTAGTTGTTGTTTTATTTCAGATGCTATTGATGCATTGATTTCAGCTGTGTGATTACCAATTTGTTCTGTGCTAGTATTCTCTCCACTTATTACATGTGGGTTGGGGTCTGAGGTTGCATTTTGCTCCTTCTTGTTATCATTTTGTATTGCACTGTCTTCTGACCTGTGTTGTATAGCCTTGGTGTAGTTATAACTTAAGCTCCTACCAAAATTCAGGTGTAGATCTAGAAAGATTGAATTTATCTAGTTGTGCCTGGCTTGGATCTGGCTACTGTGCTCAGCTCCTTCCTGATGCAGCCCTTCAGAGTGAACCTACCATGCCCCTCTGGCAAGATGTTCTGTTCCTGGACTAGCTTGGTGGTTCTATCCTCTACTCTCTCTGCAAGGATGACAGCTGCAGAGTTTCACCCTAGTCCTGTATGCCAGGCCTGAGCTACATTTGAAGTGGATAAAGGAGCAGGGGAGGGGGGATGCCCTCCCACACACTCCCCAGGCCTGGGCTAGGGCTAGATCTGGGGGTCACAAGAACATAGCAGAAGTTCTCATCACTCAGCGGGCTTGTGGGGGCAACAGAGTGGTTGGGGGTCCTACTGGTGAGGAAAGGGTTCTCACCTCATGCGGCATTTCTGGGTTTGGACCGGACAAGACCCTGCTCAACCTTCTTGATGTGTGCCTTCCTTCAGACTTTTCAACTTTGTTGAATTTACTGTTTCTGTCTAGTGTATCCTTAATAATTTTTTTAAAGTTCTGGCTTTGTTGTCGTGCATTTCTTATAATATTATAGGTCAGAAAATGTCCGTATTTCTCCATCAATTTTGAATGAGTTTTGCATGATATATTAGTCTGGATTGGAAAGTGTTTCCTTTAAGGCTTAAAATACTGCAATCCAAGTTCTCCTGACCTTTAAAGTTTATGTTCAAATGTCTACTGTAATCCTAATAAGTTTATCTTTATGAGTGGTTTGTTTTGCTTCTCTCTGATAGATTTTAAAATTCTGTCTTTGTGGGGCCAACCAGTGCACTGAAGAGCCTACTTAGCCAGAGTGCGGGGACTGTGGTTTTTTTCTCTGGGTGTGCTGTACTGGCCCAACCCCTTGAGGTACTCTGAGGCTACTGAGACTAGGTTTGGTGGCAAGGGGCCTGTAATACCAGAGCTTGGGAGGCTGAAAACAGGAGGATCATTATGAGTCTGATCTATGTAGTAAGAACCTGTAGCCCCTGTTTAAATACATATAGAAAGAAAAAAAAAGGAAAGAAAGAAAGAAAACAAAAATGAAAATTCTGTCTTTATGTTAGACATCTAGAAATTTGACTACGTTGATGTGTTGCAAGGAGCTTCTTCTATCACTGTAATTATTTTGGGGTCCATAATATTTGTTTACCTGTGTACTGAGTTATTTCTCCACATTTGGAAGGCTTTCTGCTATGACGTGTATAAATATTTTATGCCAAGGATATTGTCTTCTAGATTTCTCAATTTAGTCTCAAATTAGTCTTCTTTGCATCATCTAGTAAAGCAATGAAAATACTTTTCGAGCCATAGGTTCACCACCACTGAGCCATTTGATTATTTATTTATCCTCTCTTATTTTCTTTTTTGCTTGTTTTTTTTTAAATTTAATTTGTTTTATTTTAAATATTTTATATTTTGGTATCGGGGATGAATACAGGACCTTGCATTTGTCACACAGATAATTATACCACTGAGCTATCTCCCTAACCCACTCTTTTATTTTTATGGTATCTTGGGATATATAGTCTCTTGTTTTTTAAATCTCCTCTATGTTTGACATTGTTTCCTTACATTGTTGATTTCTACTGTGCATGAATTTTGAAGAATCCTTTACTTTTGAAATTTCTGTTTGTCACCTTTTTGTGAAATTTATTTCATTGGTATATTTGTCTCTTATGTTTTGAGCCATTTGGATCATAACTATAATTTTTATTTGACTTGTCTATAACTATATTGGCCATTTTGGTTTGTTAATTCCATTGTCTTTTTAATTTTTTCATCGTTGAACTCACTCTTTTGTTGTTTCCTCTTTAAGAATAGCACTATAAGGAACTGGAGGAAGCTATATTTATCAGAGACATTCTATTGAGATGCAGTTATAATAGGGGAATTTTCTAGCTCCATTTGAAGAAGTTCCATGGTTAGGAATGGATCAAAATAAAGAGTCCAACCCAAAAATATTCATATTTCCAAGCATTAGATATGAGTTGACCTTAGGCAAAAAGTTCCTTATGGCTGATGATGTATCCCAGATAGGCATTTGTCTTGCAGTCTTTAGTAATCAACACTCTACTTAGATGAATGAATGCTTCACTCATGTGTGTAAGACTTTGAGAACACACCAAACGTCTTTACCATTCTCCCCTAAAGTCCCTGTATGCCCCATGAAACAATGCAATCTCTGGGTCCTCCTCATTGTATTAGTGACCCAGAAATAAATATAGACTTTAATTCCTTTCCGCACAAACTTTCCTTATATTTGGTAGAACATTTATGAGGGATAAGTAGGGTTAATGTGAGTTTACATCTAATGGACAACAACAGATGAATAGTTTCTGTGCATAATTGAAATTCCCTTTATTATTTACAGAGCTTTGTTCTGCTATTCAGTTATATAAAGATTAAAAGACAAGTGCAGTCAAAAAAAGAATCATTTAAATAGCATGACTGGCATTCTGTGGTGATTGGAAAAATCAGATATTGCCATTTAAAGCAGAGTTGCTTTGAACTAGTGAAAGATATTTGACCTTTTCTGGTAGCCACCTAAGTATAAGGCCTGAAAGACCAAAAAATGCCTCAGTCTTTTCTGTTTCTATTTCTGTTTTCAACATTTTTTATTTCTATCTGTTCTGCATGTCACATTTTTGCACTAAAAATCTTTCCATCATTCCATGTATATGTAAAACCAAAGAAAGTATGTGAAAATGAAAATTCCATTAATTTAATTTGTTGAAATAATGTACATTGCCTCAGATCTTGTAAAATTATTGAGTGGACTCAGGCTTTTGAAGAGTGGTACAGATACTAATGCTTACAGAAAATTTTGACATGCTACATTTTACAAATGTCTTTAGGGTGCTGCTTCTCAAGCTGCCAATTATAGCTTATGAAACTAAACCAAATTTAAAATGTAATATTCATATTTATGCTTCTGTGTTCAAGGCATGTAGCATAAAAATTTATTTATAATAGAATAGGAATTGAAATTTCCTGGCTGCAGAAAATTTCAAATGGTTTGTCAACAGTTGAGAAAAAGAATGAAACCAAGAAAGTATGAAGGTTAATTCTTTCTTAATTTGACTTATGTTCTGAAACTTTCTAGAACAAGAAAAAGTACACAATTGCAACTTCAGAGACCTTAGTTGTAATTGTAGCAGAAGCATTTAAGAAGTCACACTTAGTTTCTTTGATTGAAGAATTTAATAAATCCTAACCTTTAACTATTGGGCTGGAGTTTTCTGTACTGTTCTAAAAATAAATGTTTCTGTTTTCACAGGAAAGAGGAGTTAGCACCAAAGAATCTTTTGTCTTCTTGTGAAATAACTTGATACTTTTATTTGCAAAATGTGAAATATTTTGCAAAGAAATGATCTGGTGATGTTCTCAACACTCTCCTGGTTGTAGAAGTGGTGACACATCTGAGACTTGACTAAATCCCAGAGTTGTCTCCAATACTGTCAACATATTATGTTTCAACATCTCAGTTTTTGTATACTGCAAGAAAACTATCAATGTTTGCTTCTTTACACAGTACATTTGAGGAATGAATAAAGAGAAAAAGTAAAATTGCATTGTTGGTGGTCACAGTAACACTCTCTTGTGGTCCGAGCTAACACAGCCACTCCTAGCTTCTTTGAAACTCCTCTGTCTTAGGTTCCAGAAAGTCAACAAAGTCTCTTCACTCAGATTCAACTGGCCACTTCACATAGCATTTCTTTTTCCAAGGTGTGGGAGAAATACCCATAAGAAATGAACGTCTTTAAGGGAAAAGTGAGCTTTCTGGAATTTAAGCTTGCTTTGTGGAAGAGCAGTCCTAATTTCTATGATCCATTCTTGGGAAAAAAGGAAAATTGTTTGCTATCACGCACTTCAGATGGAAGAAGGACATTCTCTTCTTGGTCCCACTTGACAATTTCTGCATATCCCCCTGCTAAGCCATAATCATCCTTAAATTTCATTCACCAGCCTCTGTTCTGCAACCTCTCTCATTTATTCTATTAATTCCAAGTCTGCCTTTGCCTTCACTATCCTGTCCTGTAGTTTCATGTCAAGATCTCCTGCTTTTCTTATACATTTCATATCTGTGACAATGTCTTCTTACATTTATTCATGGCAGTTACTGTCCTATATTCCTTTTATTTTTGAGGTCTCAACGTCAAAATAAGAATAGGATAGCAATAGTACCTATTTCATAGGTTAAATGTTTAATAAATGTTAGCTATAGTCAATATTTTTATGATCATTATTGAAAGCTCAAACTCTCAGAGCTTTGGATAATACAGAATTCTACATCTGATAAATCCTTTCAAACCATGTATCACTTAAGTTTGTTCACACACATTATGAATTTAAAGTCCTAACTATCCTCTTTGAAATAATAGAAACCCCCAGATTCTGGTGACTCCTTATTTACGTGTAATACTCTATGTATACATTATTTGTTTCAGTCCCTTCATTAAAGGACTTTTTCTCCATGTTTCCTATTAATTTACTGACACATGACACTCCCACCCCTTAGGATAAAGGCTATCCTGCTGAGTATCTCACTCTTTAGTTCTCAGCTTCAATATCATTTCCGTATGAAGTCTCTATTTACCCACTAGGTACCAGTTTGATTTTTGTTCTTAGTACTCCCACAGAACTCATCACTGTACTATGTCAAGTTTCCTGTTTATCTGTTTTTGTTTTCTACTAGATAATAGTCTCTGAAGTAAGCAACCTTTTCTGTATCATTTGGTATTCAATTCCATTGTTTTGCTCAGTGTCTCATATATAGCAAATGCAAGACAAATGAATGAAATTTGTTTCAGTAATTCTATATCAAGGACAACAAGTACACAAACACAGCCTCCCTTTGTGAGCTACCGTTGAAATTGTTGAAAAATAATGAAATGAAATTATTTTAAATGTGATTCTGCTATTAGAAATTTTGACGTAGGAGTGTACACCAATCTACACTTCCCCAGAAAGGACATTTGTTCATTCAAGGTGTATATATAAAAATATCTTTTACAGCCTCTTAAAGCTCTGATTTGCTGTAGTCAATTACCAATCTCCATCTCTCTTATTCGGTCATACTGCTTGAGTTCCACCAGTTGAAGGCAGTGTCATCCCATACTATAGGATAATCCTCAGAGACAGCAATAAAAAGAAAGTGACAGGATAGAAGCTGAAAGAGTCAAGATAAATCCCTTCATTTGTCATAGGATTTTCTGCAGCCAGACTTGGTCAATAGCTTGGCACTTCACATAGCATAGCCTTGTATTCCATGATACCTTGTGGAGCATGAGTTAAATAATGATTAAGGGAAAAGTGCCAGCCACTGAGTTCCCAAAAGATAAAATTATCATTAAATGAGGTGCACTGGAAAAAGCAGATCTAATTGTGCTTAATTCTATTTCTCCTGCCTTTATTTTCTATAAATGTGACTTAATAAATTGCTATCTTTCTAGGGGTTGGTCTATCTAGCTAGAGAATTGGCATATCAGAGCCAGAAGCCTGACTATGAAATATTTTGAAAACTAGAAGGTGAATAATTAACATGTTCTACATATTGAACTTCTAGAGTTATGTGTTTTATGAAAATCAGAAAGAACTAGCAAAATAATTCACTACCCTCATCTAATGTTGAGAATTGCTAGGAAGTTTCAATATCAAGGAATGTGTGTGTTACATAGCAGATGAGCTTCTAGGATGAATTTGGTTAATTCTCCATGGCAGCAATGTTGCATAATCTGATGGTGTTGCTGGAGGCACAGAACAGTACTTTATTGATAATTTTACAAAGTTAGTAACATGTGACACAAGGCTGCCTAGCGACTACTAGCGGACCTTAGGCAGGATGTTTATCTCAGCACTGAGATAGATTGTTTGTGGTAGGCACTGAGGCCTAGTCCCACCTAAACACACTTACAAGGTGCTGCACATGGTTCCAGAGTAAATCCTGAGAGGATTTAACTGACTTTGTCAGACAGCAAAAGTTGCATTTTTAGTTATATATGACTTGCTTTAATTTTTTCTTAACTACCAAGCAGAAAAACGTAACCCCAATGTATAAAGTAAAGCTATATTTATATGCCTAGCTGTAAAAGACTCAAGCCAACAACTTCGAACAATTGCCAGTTGTGCTGATAACCCACTTCTATTGTGGACTATTGGACTATATTGGGTTATTTTGCTGAACTCAAGTACCTACAATCTTTGGACTGGCATGAAGTATGAAAAGGCCCTTTAAAGTCTTTTCCAAATATAGCATCTCTAACTGCAGTGGAATACCCCTCTCTGCCAAAGAAGACCGAAAAACAAGTTGGATACATTATGAGCCATGGAAGATAGGAAGCTGATGAAAAGGGTAAGTTATTTCATTAAGCAAGATCTGAGTGACATACTTCCCTGGCTAAAGCTGACTCTGTATGCAGGCTATATGAGTTTTACATAGTAAAGCCTCCTTGCTTCTGTATCATAACAAGTTCCCAATGGATTAAGCCATGCCTTTAATGTTTTATATCATGTATAGATTAAACAATAAAAAATGGGGGAAAAAGTAGTGAAAAATGGAGGAAAATGTAATCCCAGAGCCTGTTACTCCATGAAAACAATAACAAAGTTCCAAAACCTGTGAAAATCAATCTTTTAAGAATATCATGCTAAACTGGGGAGATGGCTCAGTGGAATAAGTGCTTCCCTGGCGAGCACAAGGGCCTGAGTTCAATCCCTGGTTCCGCCAAAAAAATAAATAAATAAAAACAAAAAAATTGACATGCCGGTTGCTATCTTGCTGTCTCTTGGGTAGATATTTGTGTAAAAAGGAGGGGGTTGGTTAATGAAGGAAGGAGACAGGAAAATGAGTGTGGCTGGACTGTCCTGCTACAATGCTGTATATGATTATATTTTAAACTTATGTGTAAACATACATAATTGTTTATTCATATTTTTAAATTATATTTTAATTTTTTATGTTATATTTTTAGGGGCTTAAAGTTTAACGTATCACTACTGGATGAAAAATACCTGTTCTATGTTAAGCCTAAGATGTTTGATATTCAGACAGATAGTGAAGTTAAGCTCAACAGTCTAGGTTGTATGGTAATAACAATAAGCTTCTCTTCTGGAATGTTAACAACGTAAGTAGGCAGAACTAAAACTAAAGAAAAAGGAGGCCCACAAGGACAGCCAACATTTTGGCCCTAACCTTTCAAGGTCAATTAAGACTCAGGACATATGAGAACCTGTACTGTAGCATCAAGTAACTCAGTTGTATCCCAAATTTTCTGATCAAGGATATTATGGGACCAAAGAGGAAAGTGATCGAGAATGTAGAGTGTGCCTAAGGAGAGTCACGTGGAGAGAAAACATTCTCTCAGGCTTTCACAGAGAGAAAATTGGTCAAGCAATGGCTGTGACTCATCCACATGGTTGACACAAAGGATCTATAAACTGCGGTACAGGGTCTCAGTGTAAATCCTGAAGGGATCTTGTACAGCAAATAATCACTAAGAAAACAATGTGCAATGTGTTAATTATTGGGACTGTCCTTCTAATTTGATTTGAAACTGTCTCATTGCTATTTGTTTCTCAATAAAATTATGAAATTAAGAAAAATGTCTATCATGCTAAGTGAAATTACCCAGACATAGAGAATTAAGCATTGCATGTGTTTATTTACATGAGAAACTTAAAGTATTAATAAATGAATAATGCAAATGAAGGAGGATGAGAAACTAGAGAATAGACTTGTGGAAATTGGGAAGGGGCCCAAGGGAGGTAGGGGGAAAGGAAGAATAGGACAAAAGTGATTGAAAATGAGAGACTACACATGATGCTGCATGACTATAATCCCAGCTCACTGGGAGGCTGAAGTATAAGAATTGAAATTTCAAGCCCAGCTTGAGAAATTTAGTGACTTGTGACTTTGTCTCAAAATAAAAAAACTGATGTAGTGTAGCTCCATTGTAGTGTCTGGGATAAAACCCTTTTACCTTCATCAATTTGCCAAGTTGAACACTGCTATTCTGTAATATAAACATAAATTCATAAAAGGGTATAAGTTGTTACAATTCAAAATGATCATGGAGGAGCCTGCTGGTTAGTTCAGTTAAATGCCTGCTCATGAAAATGCAGTCAGGTGCAAGATGGGATACTGAGGTTTGCACACCACATCCACCTGCCTTACTAGGCCCTCCCATAGGGCAGGCAGATACAGCCCAAAAAACAAATTCTAATGTAATGATAGGAAGACCTCACAGAATAATAATGTCACTTTCCTGTGTGTATCTCAGTACAACTATTTTAATAATCCCAATGAATTAAGTGTAATTGTAATTAAAATGTTTCCAGATTCTTCCAGTTAAGAAAAAACTCTGAAAACTAACCAGAACCTTGGATCACCTCAGAAAACATTTATTTAAAAATCACTTTACCTTAACAAAAAACAGTAAGATTGGTGGCATTTTAATTCCATGTACCTCACTCCCTTGTTCACAGCAACACTAATGGTTGACATTCCCAGAAATGTGAATGGTTTCTATTCTGTATACTTGAACAATACTTGAAAGCAGAGATGTGATGCTTCCAGCTGCATTCTTTCTCAGAATGACTTGACTATCAATAGTATTTTCTCTGTCTATACAAATTTAAAAATTGTGCGGGTTTTTTTTCCTATTTAAAATGCAAATTGGAATTAATGAGGGATTGTACGGAATTCATAGTCAATTTAGGGTTATATGGACACTTGAATAATATGAAACCTTCTAATTCATGAATATGAGATGTGGTTTTTTTTTATTTGTGCCTTCTGTATTTTATCAATGTTTTGTCATTTTTGCTGTACAAGTCTTTCAGCATCAGTACTTATCATGAAAGCATCTATCAAAACCACCAAATGGAAAGCCTCTTTGTATAGCCACTCAGGCAGATGGCCCTTCTCTCACTCTTGCACTCACTAGGTTGGGAAGAGTGATTTAAAGAAAAATGGCAAACAACAAATGTTGAAGATGTTGTAAAGAAATTGGAGCTTCATGCCATGATGTTAGGATATCAAATAGCACAACAGCCATTGTGGGAAATGGTTTGGCAGTTCCTCAGCAAGTTAAGCGTGAAGTTACCATATGATCCAGTAATTGTACTCCTACAGTTACACACAAGAAAACCATAAACATATGTTCATCCCAAAATCTGTACTTGAATGTCCATGGCAGTAGTATATGAATAGAAAAGTCTAAATCATTTCTTGTTAGATTTCTTTCTAAAGTATAACTTTTGCAAACATCTTCTGTTTATTTTCTCCAGCTTATTATTTTCTTTGAACACTAGACAGCCTGACTTTTCTCAGACACAGTAATTCCATTTAGTATGGAGGCAAAGGCAAATGTCAATTATTAGAATCTCATATCAGCTGTAAAGACACTGAGACTGGAATTCTCAGAGACAGCCACAGCTTGTGACCTTTGCTATAGGCATCTCTCCTGATGCCAGGAAAAGAGCAAGTCTGTCTTAGATTTTGTGTCTCTTCAAGTACCTGGAATAATGTACTTTTCCTGCCAGGGATCTCACTGATGCCTACAGTGGTCTAACCACTATTCTCATTTATTTAGAAGATTGAAACAATAAATATTCCAGCCTTGAAGTTTTGAAATGAGGGTTTCTGTCATTTCAAGTTAAAGATGGCAATGAAAAATTGAGAAGCAAGCAAGGTAAGAAGGAGCCAAGACAGAATAAATAGCACCATATGTAGTGCAATTAAAGAATAATACTTAGTCATTGTGGTCAGTATGTAAAAACATTAACATGCTTAAAATAGAACATTGTGGATTAGACATACAAAGCAGCCTCTAAAATATAAAACTTAACACTATTCAAAAATTGAGTGCTAATTTGTGAATTAAAACACTGTTGACAATTCTCTTCCACTTACAAATAACAGCACATGTTTCCCCTCTGAAGCCAGCCTCTATGCTTAGCAAGTAGGTGCAGCCAACTAACCACTATTGGCTACTTTCTCATCTTGGGACAATTTTCCATTTAACTTCTAAAAAGCAGCTGCTTTCTTGGTTTTCTACATGGCCAATGGTGAAATCAGATTCCATTGCTAGTCTTCTTTTTCCACTTACTCTCTAAATACTGCGGACACCAGAGCTTGATGTCAGCCCTAACATGTCTTCTTCTGACATACTCTCTACAGGTGAAGTCATTCAACCAAGTTGTTTTACTATTACTTACCTTTAGTGACTCCTAAAGTTATACTGTTAGCTTTTTTTCTATTTATCAACAACTCCCAAAATAACATCTTTATACCTGACTACATTTGTCTCATATCTCATATCCTCTTGGTGCATTCCATTGGTAGCCAAAACTTCCTTTTGTCAAAATATAGCTTTTGCTTTGTGTCTTGCCCCAAATCTTGCTTCTGTCCTAATCCTTCCCAAGTCAGCAAACAACATAACCACCTTCTCAGTAGGTGATTAAAACACCCTGCTTTCTCCTATTTCTGGATTTTTCTCTTTTTTTCCAATGGTAGTTTTGATTGACTTGGCCTCCAAATCACAGCCAGAGTTGACCCATTTCTGTCCATTTCCACTCTTATCCTACTCAGAGCTGCTATGCACTTTTACTTGGATTGTTCAGTGGCTAGTCTTCCTTCCACTTCTCATTTGCCTACAATCCACTCTCTATAGACAGATTGTATCTCTCCAAATACCCATCAGATTATGAACTCACTTGATAAATATCCCCATCATATCACCTCGAAGTCCTTAGCACATGCTACAAGGTGATATGATCACTGTGTGCCTTTCATGTGGTTGCATCCCTCTTTTCTTGTTCATTATTCTGGATCAGTATTGCAATTTTTGCTCCTATAAAATGTCAAGGTTATAACTGATTTAGGGCAGTTGATTGTGCTATTCTTTTTAATAAGAATGTTCTTCCTCTTTCATGAATCTATTTCATTTTTTAGGTATTTAGTACAGGGTCTATAGGGTCTCACTATGCAGATCAGACTCGTAGTGATCCTCTTAATGTCAGGCTCCCGAGCTCTGGGATTACAGATGTTCTAACCACACCCAGTTAGTCTCAGTCTCAGTGTATCCTGGGGCCAGGGCCAGGATGGCACGCCCAGGATTGAATACTGCTCTAAGTCTGCCTAAGCAAGTGTTTTAATCTGCTGAGTTATCTGACTCATGAATCTATTTCTATAAGAACAAGTTTATTATAATATACCTATAACCTTTTTCTTACTATTGACCAGTGGCTTTGATGTTACATTGGCAGAGTTGATAACTAGAGACCGATAATGGTATGGCCCCCAAGTCTTTTCACAAATAAGTATATTGATCCAGGAAAGATATTTATATTGTACACATCTAATTTAGATCTCTGCTCTAATAATCCTCCCTCCTCCAGGAAATAAGCCACCTATTTCACACAGGTACTCTTTTACATTATTCACTTAACTTCACCACACTTTTATGGAATTATCTTATTCATTTTATTAGCTGTTGCTTAGTAACCCTACTAGATTTTTTTTCTGTTATATCCCCCATTGGTCTCCACTCTGAGATTGCATCTGGTGCATCAAGGTCCTCAGAAAATATGTGTAGGATAAATTGATACTAGAATGTATATGTGAGATACTGTCTTAATCACTTCAGGCTACTAGAATTAATTACCTTGGACTGGATAATTGCTAAACAGAAATGTATTACTCAGAGCTATTTCTTACATCAATTAAATTGAGTGCCCACTTTAGCAGCATATAAACCTCAATTAACTTGATTTTGTTTCATTATCTTAGTACATATCATTAGTACATATCTCTGGTATATATTAACTTATCTGTGGAAAGTTGGTACATGTACAAAGAACATTTTAATTTCCTTTTGCCTTCCCCTTCACCCTCTCCACTTATCCCTTGTTCATCTTCCTTGTTTTGTGCATTTAGCAGTACATAATGTCTACATTCATTATGTGGAGTTGATACGTATTCACAACATATTCCAAATCCCTCCTTACCACCTTCCTCCTTTTCCTGATTCCCTTCCCCACTGAGAATTATCAGACAGAAGACTCACATCAAGAATAGATAAAGCACTCAAAAGATTATACCCGCACATAAAAGACCCGATTAAAAAAACAGAAACAAAATTAATTGACACTGCAGCAGTATAATTGGCCAAGAAATGCATGATGAAGTGTTCAACATTACTCAGAGTTCTGAAGACTGAGAAACCCAAAATTAAGGTACTAGCAGATTTGATGTCTGAGAAGGGCTATTTACTTTGTAGATGGCACCTTCTATGTGTCTTTACTTGGCAATAGGGCAAACAAGTTCCCCCATGGCTCTTTAGGATGGTTCTAATCCCATTCACGAGAGTGAAGCCATTACAACATAATTACCTTCTAAAGACCTAATATCTTAACACTATGGTACTGGGTAGTTGCTGTCGCTATATGATATTTATCAGGACACAAAAATTGAGAACATAGCACACACCAAGCAGTGCATAACATGATGGTTCAAGCTAGGTGGCAATATACATATAGCGATAATTTCCGTAGATTAAGCTCACGTATAAATGAGTGCTCAAGAAAAGGAAACTTCTTTAAAAAATAAATAAGCATAGAAGATAGACAACATATCCCTGTGTGGTGAAAAACTTCTCCAAAGTCATTTTTAATTAATCAAATCCTACAAGATCAATATTATATATTCGAGCAGTGGTTAGAAAAATCAACCAGAAAAGTCCCTGAATTGTTCAGCTACTCCTTCCAACTGTCTGGAAAAGTGTATATTGTTGAACTCATTTCATTTAGTACCTGAAAAGAAGTAGGAGGGGGAATTGTGGATGAGACAAATGATCTTTTTAATAGATGACCCAAACATGGCTTAGCTATGTCATCACTTTACAATTTCAGCAATTATGTTTGCTGCTATCTTTGTAGTGATGTACATTCTTAAACCATCCCCATCTCACCCCTGTTTTTCCTGCACGATGCCACAGCTTGCCGACTTGTCTTTGAGCTCCCTCTGCTGGTACCATAGAAGTTGCAGAACTGGTCTGTAACAGGATTAAAAACAATTACATTAAATAGGTTATTTTAAGTGATGCCTTGTTACACACAAGTATGCACTCTCTCTCTCTCTCTCTCTCTCTCTCTCTCTCTCTCTCTCTCTCTCTCTCTCTCTCTCACACACACACACACACACACACACACGAACACAGAGACAGAAATCAAGTTCCTTGCAATCAAGGTATACCTGGTGGTAAAAAGATAAATAATCATACAATGACAAAAAGGCCACAAGTGTCAAATAGAATTCTGTACAGATACAACGGTAATGCAACATCCTGGAGAATGAAAAGTCACTGTAATAACAGGAAAGATATGTCCAAAAGCATAGGATGATCTGTGTCATTGGAGATGTCAGAAAGTTCATCTGTGCTTTCCATTCAACAATGGGTTCACATACTCAATTCTTTTATCTCTGAAGATTTTTTTTAAACAAAATTTTATAAAGACATTGAGTGGTCATACCTCCTTCTCATCAGTCTAGAATATTTGTGGCTTTTGTATACCAGGCATCATACAACTGTGCGAAGGCAGCTGTGACATATTAGCAAAAAAGTTCTTACTCATAGGTCTGTGCTGTACTAGACATGTACTTGATGAAAGTATACTCTCTCTGAAAAGTATTTGCTGAAATGTTGAACTTAAACTTCAGAATGCCTCTAGACAATTTCAAATCTCTAAAAAATACAGAAGACAAAAAATTAAAAAATATAGAAGACAGAGAAGTATATTACTGTGCATTGTAGATATGGGGAAAACAGAATCCTGACTTCTGGAATCTCTACAGGATGGATGACCCAGTTTCTTCAGTAGATAAAAACCAAGAATGAAACAGAGACAAAGAAGGAACCTATAAACTGAAAGAGACTTAAACACATTAATATTGATGTGGATCTACTTTGGACCTTAATTTGGCCAAATGGTAAAGTGAATTTATATATGAGACAATGAGGGTAATTTGAATATTGACCAAATGTTTCATATTAATTGTGATAATGGTATTGTGGATATGCTGGAAACAAGCTCTTATTTACAAGAAAATATTTACAGTTGAGCTGATGATATCAGACAATTGGAATTGTCTCAGTATACTGAGTCTAGATACTGAGATATGGAAATAAGTTTGGCTTTAAATATTTTTATATGGGTCTTGCTTTATCTCAATCTTAACCATCCAGTAGAAAAGTATAAGAATTAGGTATATAACATGGGGCCATAATAATAAGTTGAGCTGTAAATGGCTACAGTCAACAACTTCTTCAGATAACACACTATTATTGTGAACTGGTGGACTGTGTTGGATTGGTTCGCTAAATTCAACCACCTTTAATAATTGAATGACAATACAATAACCATCTTTGATAGAACTAAACAAAAAAGGGGGATACAAAGGAAGAACTATTTTGTGTTTGTATAAATATGCAGTACTTTTGCATAATTCTATGAGAATAAAGATTTGCACTAATAGTGTTTAGAAAGGATATCCTGTCTGCTTCTTGTACTAGGAAGATAACAATGTTTAAAGTATTAATTATTGAAACTACTATAATTCAGCTGTTAGAAAAAGATAAGCATACAGCTACATTCTCTTAAATCATTGATTAGAGGCATCTGGTCTAATAGTGTTTCTAGATAGAGTATCATGTATGCACCTTGTAAAACGAAAAGCCACTATGAAAACAATGTGCAATGTATTAATTGTTGAATCTTTCCTACTAATTTGATTTGAAACTGTCTCATTGCTATTTGTTTTTCAATAAAATAAAAAAAATATTGTTGATGTTGTGTAATGGTTAAATGAAGGTTCCTTATACATGTTCACAGGACAAAGGTGAACCTGTACTGTAACATCATGAAACTCAATTGTGCCCCAAATTTTCTGATCAAGGAGATTATAGAACCACAGAGGAAAGAGATTGATGATCTATAGTGTGCCTGGAGAGAGTCACATGGAGAGAAGAAGTGGCCTTGACTCATCCACATGGATGACACAGACAAAGGATCTACAGAGTAAGGTACAGGATTACAAGATAAACTCAGGGGACTTCACTGACCTCAAGAGAAACAAAAGCTACAGCTTTTGATATATAGATCTTGCTCTATCTTGGTCTCAACCATCCAGCAGAAAAGTATAAGAATTAGGTATATAACATGGGGCCATAATAATAAGTTGAGCTGTAAATGGCTACAGTGAACGACTTCTTCAGATAACTCACTATTATTGTGGAATTCTGGACTGTTTTGGATTGTGTCTTCAAGTTCAGGCACCTAAATTGGTTTAATGACAGTAGAGTGCCCATCTTTGACAGGGTTGGACCAAAAAAGGGGTATAGAAAGGAAGAATCGGGCCCGGGAGAT